>SNQJ01S0172296.1:0-20447 GCA_010110895.2 Picea sitchensis
AAACAATATAAACTATTGATAATCAAATGTCATGGTGCATGTGGGATAAATCCCCAAGCTCATAGATTGATGGTAAAAATTCACTTAGGAACACAATCAACAACTATTGAGCCACAATTTTATACAAGACATAACTCATGCATCTAATGGCCAATGAGAGCTTGTTGGAAAGCTCAAAACATGAGGAACAATATGATGGGGTTTTTTTTGGACCTAATTGATTTCTAAAAAGGATTAAATTTTAACATCTAGTAACATATCTTCCATTTTGATAAATTCATATATATTTATCTTTTCATTAATTTTATTTTTGTTTTGGCATGAGTGAAAAGGAGATGTAGCGCCAGATGTGTAAATATGAACATGAATCATGGAGGTGGATGGAATTGAAAGATCTGTTACGTAAAATAAACATGTAATTTTGGAGTGGACTTGAAAGAAACCTGAACAATAAAAAGGGAATGAAAATAAAGTAGAAACTTCTTTTGTAACAAAATTTTAACTAATTCCATTCTTTGGGGGGATTGAGTGGAAGAAGTGATTGACTCAAATTATTGAGAAAAATAGGTTATAAAATGGGAACTCTTGGATGTAGAAAGGGTCCGTAAAACTCTCATTTGAGACTTGTATATTTCTATCAGTTTTAATAAGAAATTGAAGGTCTGAATCATTTGAAGAATATTGTTTAATTGAAATCTTAAGTTGTGTTATGACATTTATGTGTGTTACACAATTTTAGCATTTTATGTCTTTCATATAAAATTCCTTTTGGTGAAATACAAATTTATTCAATTGATAAAATTATATATAAGAATGCATGTGTTACTTTCAAATAATTTTTTATTTGCAAATGTTACATGTATCTATGCTTAAAACTTTACTGAATTGAGGAACTATTTCGTTAATTAATAATTTATCCTTCACTCTTCTATGTAATTTTAATTACACTTGATCTTAGCTAAGATATTTAGGATTTACATTATTCATAGTTTTAGGGATATTATTGTTAGATTTAGATATGATTTTATTTGAAAATTGAATCAAATCATCGAAATTAGATCGATTTTTCCATTTAGGTGGCAACCATGTCCACATTCTCGAGAAGATCACCATTCCAAACAAGAGCATATCTAACAGGGATCTTCCATCATGTGATTCTCCTTCACTATTGGTGATAGGTATTTTTTCAACCATCAACTCGACCACAAGTAGTTAGGGTTTTTTAATTGAGAGTCTATTTATAGAGTTAGGAGGACATGGGATGTTTTTGAGTATTATTATAATTGGATCTCTACTTATTGAGAGGTCATCCTACCTCAAAAGGTAAGTGAACATTTATTTTTTTATTTTATTTTTATAATCATTAATATTGTTAAAATATTCGATGTGCTCGTTTTACCATAGACAATATCACAATATTTCCACCCAACCATAGGAACTCAACCACCCTCAAGCACCTTAACCTTTGACAGATAGAATGATTCTGGAAGCAACACTAGAACCAACAGATTATCAAGAGAGCGCACCTTTCTCCAAAGATAGTGCATCAGACATAAAGTCTCAAAACCACATAACAAGAATAATACTGAACTACAATAGTTGCAGTTGCACTTACCAAGAATACCACCAAGAATGTCACCAAGAATACTACCAATATATACTGGAAGGTAGGGCGCATATCTTAGGCTAGATAGCGCTAGAGAGAGAGACCAAGAATCACCCCAGAAGATCCACCTTCCATTCTTGCAGCTGCAGCTCCAAACTTGAGCTATACTTGAGAGAGTGAGTGAAGTGAGTGAGTAAAAATGATCTCAAGTGCCCTCTATTTATAGTGCTCCTTGTCACCTGTCTAAGCCAACTTCTCTTTCTGGAGGGTAATACTTTAATATTAATTATTTTATTGAGTCGACTTTCCTTCTATGGTTTTTACATATTTGTTTAGGGTTTCTCTTGCTTCTAGAATATTCTATTCTATCCAAAGGTTACACATGGAGGTTAATACCTTCCGCAACTACCATAATATAAAAACTCCCTCCTAGATAGGGAGGTATTAATTGTAATTGTCTCAAACACATCCATCCATTTCACATGGTATAGTCTTTCAGACCATTCTACAGGTAGCATCATCATAGCCACACATGTTATCTCATGATCACGTAGATCAAATCACGAGCATCATCATCACTATCCATCTAGTTGGAAATCACCTCCAACACTATTGGTTGGCACACCATCCTAGGAAACACCTTCAACACTACTGGTAGTCTCTATGGAAATCCAGTAGTAGTACACAGTTACTACAATACTATCCAATATGTCACAAAAGTGTCGATCCATAGTAGTACACAACTACTATCCAATGGTACAAAACCACTCCTATAGCACATAGCTACTATCTAGTGACATATAGTCACTGCCAGTGGAACAAATCCACCACATTAGTACATAGATATTTTCCAAAGAGTCAGATACACAGTCTCCATTGCAATCAACTAATAGCTACACAAGCTATCACCATGCAGTACAACAGTCTCCTAGCATCAAATCATATCATCATATGAATCATCTCTTAAGGCCATACTCCATCTGAGTAATCGGGCATGATGTTGAATAAGTCATGTGTTGGACTTAGTGCACTCAGTAGAGTGTCTCGCATAAGTCACTCACTCAACAGAGTGATACATGGACCATTCTTCTAATCTGGACATACGTCTTAGAAGAATGACTATTCCAACAGATGTCAAATACCCTGTAATGGGATACAAGGACCATTCTTCTAATTCGAACATATGTCCTAGAAGAATGTCAGTCCTCCCAGATGTTGAAATCCAAGCCATGGGATACAGAGACCATTCCTACAAGAATGTCATTCTCATATTATTTTCTAATCGGGTCACCATATGTACCATATATATCAATCTCTACCCACATGTGATATCGATCTCGTATCAACCACCCTAATCGAGACGCCATGTCCTTAGGGGGAATACTATTCAACATGATTGGGCCATTGACTCTGCCTCAAGAGAATATCAGTCCTAGACCATTTTCCTAATCGGGCCACAATCAGTTCCTTAAGAAAATACCAGTCCATGATATGTCAGCAATCTGTCAACCTGGACCATTCTCCACAGGGAGAATGTTTTTCCACCAACAATTTGTTCTTCCTGGACCAGTCTCCGCCTAGAGAATGTATGTCCACCAGCACACTGACTATCCATGATGCCATATATAAACACCCATCCCAACCGAGGAATTCATCTCCTCCATTTCAACCAAGGGATAAATATCCATGAGTCCCAGCTTGTCCCTCAAGTATGCAAACTTTATCTTGGATAGAGGCTTTGTCAAAATATCAGTTGTCTATTCATCAGTGGAGATATATTGGAGAATCACTTCTCCCTTCTGGACTTTATCACATATAAAATAGTATTGTATATCAATGTGATTCAACATGTCATGGAACACAGGGTTCTTTGAAAGCTTCACACAACTCTGATTATCACAATATATCCCAGTCAAATCCAACATCTGATAAAATAGTCCAGAAACCAGCTTACGGGGCCATATTTCTTCCGTACAAGCATCACAAGTTGCAATATACTCTGCTTCTGTAGTGCTGAGTGAAACGGTATTATGTTTCCTACTAGCCCATGATATCATAGTAGAGCCCAAACTGAAACATATGCCATAAGTACTCTTTCTGTCATTTGCACTCCCTGCTCAATTTGAATCAGTAAATCCATGTAGTTGTACATCACTATTTGAGAAATATCTCAAACCATAATTTAGCGTCCCACAAAGATATCTCAAAATGTGCTTTGCAGCTATCCCATGCTCATGTCTAGTTTCCACTTGGAACTGGCTCAACATGTTCACAACAAAGCAAATGTCCAGTCGGGTATTAACCAAATAAATCAATGAGTCAATTAACTGTCGGTACAGGGACGAGTCTACTAGATCAGAATCAAAGTGTCTCAACTTCCTCAGATTTGTCACCATGGGAGTTTCCATAGATTTGCAATCCATCATCCCAAACTTTTGAAGGATCTTTACAACATACATCCCTTTCCCTAGGAATATTTCACCACACTTCTTCCATACTTCTAGTCCCAAATAATAATGCATGAGACCAAGATACTTCATATCGAATTTAGAGGCTAAATCCCTCTTACACTGAATAATGAGAGGCTCTTCACCTGTCAAAAACAAATCGTCAACATATAGTAGTAGGATCACAGGTGCATCATTCACAACCTTGTAATAAAGGTTTGGATCAACATAGCTCTTGGAAAATCCAAGTCTCGTCAAGTAACTTTCAATTCGTGCATACCAAGCTCTTGGAGCTTGCTCGAGTCCATACAAGGCCTTCTTTAATCTTCATACATGGGTTTCTTTCGAGTGTAGCTCAAAACATTGAGGTTTCTCTATGGATACTTCTTCCTCAATTACTCCATTGATAAATGTGGTCTTTACATCCATATTATGTAAACTCCAACCCATGGATGCAGCAAGAGATATGATAGCTTTGATAGAGGTATATCTAGAAGCTGGAGCAAACGTCTCATCATATTCTTCTCCCTCCTATTGGGAGAACCCTTTAGCCACAAATATTTCCTTGTATTTATTGATACTCCCATCTACTGCATGCTTTATCTTGTAAACCCATTTTGAAGTTACTACAAACTTTCCTTCAGGTCTAGGTACAATTTCCCATATATAATTTTTCATGATGGATTGATATTCTTCTATCATAGCTTCCTTCCATTCTTTCTTCTTGACTACTTCTTCAAACATGAAAGGTTGTGTATTGACAAGACTTGTCATGAGTGTCGCATAACTAAATAACCTTTTGGGCTTCTTTCTTTCTCTGAAGGTGCTACTAGGAGGTTTATGTCTTTCTTCTTCCAGTAATGTGGATTCTAGCCATGTTGGTCGTTTTCTATTCTTGAGTAGAACAATTGGTTCTACAGGTGCAAGTAGTTGGTCTGGTTCTTCACTGGGATGTTCTGGAGAACATGTACTTTCTTCCTTTGGGATCTTCATGTTCTTCTTCATCGTTGGAGTCCATGGAATCTTCTATATATTTCTTGAAGGAAATATTCTCATCAAAAGTTATGTCCCTGCCGATTTCAATCTTTTGTTGACATGGGACATAGATTTTGTAAGCTTTTGATGTATCACTATATCCAACAAATATTCCCTTTTTTCCTGAAGGTTCCAACTGCTTCCTTTTTTCCTTGGGAACATGGATATAGACAATACAACAAAGATCCTAAGTGTTCCACACTTGGCTTCTTTGTGGAGCATGCTTCTTCTAGAGTCATGTTCTCCAATATACGATGAGGACTTCTATTCTGAATATATACAACTGTCATAGTTGCTTCTCCCCATAGAAACATGGATAGATTATGGTCATTCATCATTGCCTTAACAGATCTTCAATGGATCCATTCTTTCTTTCTGCCACACACATATGTTGAGGGTTATGTGGGACAATTATCTCCCTCCTAATCCCAGTTGTTTATCAAAAAGGAAATGAGCTCTTTGGAGGTGTACTTTCGTTCACTATCGAACCTCAATATCTTTATCTTCCACTTAGTGAGGAGGTTGTCATTGGTCCACACACATCTAAGTGAATGATGTCCAAAACTCCTTTTTGCTTTACACTCTTCTTTTTGAATTGGTACTTTGTGAGATCACATGCCTCACCACTTGATGGAGTCATCTTCTCCATGTTTGCAATTTTCATTGTAGCTCCTTCTCAGAGCTATTGCTTGTGACCTGCCTAGAACAAGAAAAACAAGAGAAAAAGTATTTCCAATATCATTTTCATAAGAACATATCTATGGTAACAAGGATGGTAGTCATTATATAATTACCAGGGTGACCTACCCGAGAGAAAAACAAGAGATATATCCTAGAGGAGAAGTTAGTTCATTTTGCAAACAAGTGCAATGGGAATCTATATCAATAGTACATACATGCAACCAAGTATACCTAACAGTAATAGAACCTTTCAAAGATTGTTGTCACAATTATAGTGTTGACTAGTACTATAGCAACTATCAAACTTGATATGTGCAAATTGAAGCTTAACAATTTGATCAATCAAACCTAGAACTTGGAGCCTTAACTGCTTCTTCCTCTGAATGTATTAAATCCAAGATTATTGCTTGGATAAGGCGTCTTGTACATTCCCTAAAAAACACACTCATGCTTTGTTGGATCATATACCATGGAAAACATAGACAAGTGCATACCTTTGAAATTTGTAGCATCGTTCAACTTGTCTTCTAATCTGAAACTAGACACCATCTTGACAAGAAGAGGTTAGAAGTTGAATAAAAAAGGTTCAATGATTAGAACAATCTAGAAAATATGAAATTTCAACTTTTACCACAAAATCAATTTTGACCAAAAGTTAACCTTTGACTTCAACTTTGACCAAGAACTCAAACTTGACGTTTTTGATGGCTGAGGACACCATAGGGTGCACTAGGATAGGGTGCACTAGAATATCCATAAATCATGTCAAACATCTCGCTTGAAGTGCCCAAAGATTTAGGTTAGGGTTTGATGCAACTGCAAATTCAGAAACCCTAGTTGCAACTGCAACTAGTGCCACAACAAGCTTGACAAAGAACTCTCGCTCTACCTTCTAGCGGTTAGATTGTTCTGAAGGTAGTGTGGGCCCATAACCTATTAAAATATTCGATGTGCTCATTTACCATAGACAGTATCACAATATTGCCACCCAACCATAGGCACACAACAACCCTCAAGCACCTTATCCTTTGATAGATAGAATGATTCTGGAAGCAGCACTAGAACCAATAGATGATCAAGAGAGTGCACCTTTCTCCAAATATAGCGCACCAGACAGAAAGTCCCAAAACCACTGAACAATAACAATACTCAACTGCAACAATTGCAGTTGCACTTACCAAGAATACCACCAAGAATATCATAATACCACTAAGAATGACAGAATACCACCAAGAATAATACCAAGAGATACTCGAAGGTAGGGATCATATCTTAGGCCGAATAGCGAAATAGAGAGAGACCAAGAATCACCACAGAAGATCCACCTTCCATTCTTGCAACTACAACTCCAAACTTGCGCTATACTTGAGAGAGTGAGTGAAATGAGTGAGTACAAATGAGCTTAAGCACACTCTATTTATAGTGCTCCTTGTCACTTGTCTAGGCCAAATTCTCTTTCTGGAGGGTAATACTTTAATATTAATTATTTTATTGAGTTGAATTGTCTTCTAGGGTTTTTACATATCTGTTTAGGGTTTCTCTTGCTTCAACCTTATACTTGCTTCTGTAATATTTTATTCTAGTCAAAGGTTACATGGAGGTTAATACCTCGGCAACTACCATGATATCCAAAATGCAAGGGTGTATTTTCACATTTCATCTTATTTGTTTCTTATATATGATTTTCAACATTTATATTCTTTGAATACCTTGTTTGTGATTCAAGTATAAATTTTAAGGATCACTATAAGTGGTATCATATCTCTTTCCTAGCTATCATGCATTTGGATTTATTAGAATATTTATTTTATGCTAGAGACATGTTTTAGCATCTTTAAAGCACAAAGATTTGTCATTTGATGGGTAAATACACAATTGGGAATAATATACACAAAAATACAAGTGTCACCAGTTGGACACGTGTATAACCTCTATTTTTACTCCAAGTAGTATCACATTTGATATCATTTGTACACACATTGTCTTCCATGTACCCTTGGGTGCTCTCCGAAACCCCTCTAGCGCCAATTGAAACCAACCTTACATAAACATATGACCATCATGTTGCTATAGCACACTGAGAATAACACTCTAGAATATTACTCTCACCAACCTTACGTAAACTTGTTTTCATCATGTTGCTATAATACACTAAGAATAACACTATGGAAGATTACTCTCACGTACTAGGGAATCAAGTAGTATGACTAAGAATTTTAATTTATCCTCCTCGGTGTTGTGAAATATTTGACCAAGTACTTATTGTTGGAAAACCTTTGACATGTCATAGAGATATATCACTTGACATTCCTTTGTCCTTAGGAACTTGAAAGCCTTGTAAAAAAAGGAAAAAGAAAAAAAGAAGAAGTGTCTAGGTCTTTCTAGCACAATTATGGGAGGCCTATCTCAATAGATTCTTTGCATCATGTTTATCACGTGGATATATCCCTCTGGTAACCCTTTTTTTGTCTGGATCCACTAGTGCAATTGTTGGCGATATATCTCAAAAGACTCCTTTCAAACCATTGGTCGCATTAAAATAAGTCCATGCAGTAGCTTACTTTGGGTGGTATTAAGTGGTCCCATGACCCATAATCACAACATGGAAGCCAAGGAGAATAACATCTATGACTTGCAAACTAATTTCTATAATATTGAATCCTTAGTTTTTCGGCTTGATTCTTCAATCTATCGGCTTGAGTCACTAGTTGACAAACAAGGTATTAAACTCTCATCATATATTAAGCAACATGGTGTTAAGATCACATACTAGATATGATCTATATTTGCATCCATGGGGATCATGGGGCTAGAAAAACACATGGATCCACCCAATATGGATTATTTATCCCATGGAGAGTAGTGCACTAACATGTTATTTTCGAGTAACCATAGTCATCTAACACCCTTTATGGATCATGATTTCTAGCATCACTTCCCAAAGGTTGACATGAATACGTTTGACGGTTATGATCCAAATGGAATACTATATATCTCTCCATGAAATTACCGATGAACTAATGATAATCACAGTGGTGGTCTTATATTTGGATCTATAATGTTGGCAATGGTGGTAATGACATAATAAATATTATGGAGGTTACATTGCCCAGGGCTAGTTTGTGAAGGCCATCTATGCTCGTTTTGAAAGATACATTTACTTTTTGGGACAAGTGAAAAATTTAAACCATACAAGCACACTTATAGACTTTATAGCAACCTTTGAGATTTTTGTAGTCCAGACATAGGGCTTAATGCGATTTGTTTTAAATAATATTTCATTAGTGGTATTAAGGAGGAAATTAGAGCACAAATCATGATGCAGTGTCTAACTAATTGGTTGGAGCCCTGTGAATAAACTAAAGAATCCAAGATGGTGATAAATGCACAAACCAAAAGGTCTTGATTCACTTTTTGCACTTGCTTCTTGTTGACAACCACCACTAGTGTTATAGCATTATCAACCCCCTAAATACTAAGACATCATCTCATATAGAGGTCGCCTACCCAATTCACTCATCTTTCATGTTCTTCCCATTGAGTTTATAGCCTAATATCCCTTCAGTCGCCCTTGTCATTCCTCAAGCCTACAATTGAAGGGGTTGGTCTCCCTTTCTATACTACTAAGTCACGACCGGGTCGCTTTGTCTGTGTACTTAGGTCATGATCGAGCCTAGAAGCTCCCTTTTTGGATTTGGTTGCGATGGATGAGACCTCTCTTTGATTTCTTGGGGTTTAGTCTCGATAAGGATTCCATTATGAGCTTGAGAATCTTATCCTAGTAACTATATGGCCTTATCCCTAGAGACCTATAAGAACCAATCCATTTCCCAAGGAAAAGGAGGAGGAAAATAGCAAAGTTACTCTGGCATTTTGGTGGCAAGGTGTGGGCAAGGATCTTGGAAGAAAGATATATCTTCATTTTATAGCTGTAAGTTTTAATATTGCTTACTTGATTAATGGAAGATATGTTGGATATTTCCCTCTAAATGATTTTTCATGTAAGTTTATGTGTTTATTGATGGAGGATTGATATATTTGTAGATCATGACATATTATCAAGCTTAAGTGCCCTTCAGCTCATTATCTCTGTTCATGTCTTAGGTATGGGAAGAACCTAAGAGGATCTCATCTCATGTAGGGTACAAAATCCATACAACATACTGACAACCATATTGGGATTTCCCAGTTCAATGCCTTAAGAATCTAACTGACAACCATATTGGGATTTCCCAGTTCAATGCCTTAAGAATCTAAAAGTTGGCACTAGAAGAGATGGCAGAATTCCAATGCCTCAAACCTTGTTATAATTGTGATGAGCGATATTTCAAAGGGCACAAATGTAAAGAACATAAATTATTTCAAATGGATGTATCTCGCCAAGACTCCTCATAAGAAATTTCCATTGAAAACACTTCTTAATCGAAATTCGAAGAAACAACCCTTCATTTTCAAGAAGAAACAACCTTACAAGCTCCTTGTGAGGAACCCCAGATTTCTCTCCATGTTTTATTTGTCTTTTCAACACCCAAAACTTTGAATTTTATTGGTTACATCGAGAAATGCAAGGTGATTGTTTTTATTGACCGCTACCAAAACCACAATTTTATTCAGAGGAAAGTCGTTGAAGAAACTCATTGTTATGTCCCTGTCATTCATAATTTTCAAATTATGATAGCCAATGGTGGTTTGATGAAATGTGGAGACCAATATGAAAAAGTGAAACTTCAAATGGGAGAGTATTATCTCAAATATTACATGTATTCTATTGAAATGGTGGTTGTGATGTAGTTTTTAGTGTAGAATGGTCATGCACTTTGAGACCCATCGTCATGGATTTCAAGGATTTATACATGAGATTCAATAAGGAAGGGAGAAATGTACCCCCAAGGGATTTAAATATGGTTCCCCTAAAATTCTTAGCTCTCATCATATGGAGAATTTATTGAAGAAAGGTCACTCAAGCATTATTTCCTAGTTGAATGCCATAAAAGTGGTGGACACTCCCCCCACATGAGATTCACCTTAATTTTATGTTGGTCCAAACTAAATATCAATAGGTATTTGAAACACCCAGTGGCTTACTTCCTTCACGTGGTGAGAATGAGCATGGTATATCCCTAGTTCCAAGTAGTCAACTATAATTTTTCACATGCAACTATATGTGACTAATTTTTAGATCTAAAAATTGTTTCCTAGTGAGCTAACAGTAAAACCCTAGTTGTTATCACTGAACAATTTTACACTGAAAATTATTGGCCAAAAATATATGCAGTGGAAACAACAATATTAGAGATGAATCATCAACACATATATGAGACACAAATTTATGATCTGTAGCCATGTTAATTTCAAAAATTCCGAGGGAAAAACCATTCCTCCCAACCAATACAAATCCACCAAAATCTGAGCACGACTTTGTCCTCCAATAACCATACAAATAAAAAAAATGAAACCTCAACAAATCCCTAGAAACGTATTTTTCCCACAAATATGTTGCAGACCACTTGTATGGCCTACTGACGTCACTTGTATTGTTGTTGACGTCAACCTGTACCGACCTTCCCCTGCCTAGAAAACCTTATACGATTGTACGCGATTCACTTTACTGCAATCTGTGTACATATGTGATTGTGCATCACTACAACCTGCATATACACGGTTCACCTTACTGCAACTTGTGTACACACGCGATTGTTCCCACTACAACCTGCATACATACGTAATTCACCCTTCTCACAACCCGCGTACAAGTACAAAAAACTTGTACGAACACCTTCGTACATTATCTCTCTACGAATTTCTCTCTCCTAGGCCAGAATTGCCACCATTGCAAAATTTCCCTTTGCTAAAATCATCAAGTCTCCTAGCACAAGTGCTCACTCACTTATGCTAACTCCATCCTTTTTTACTATGAGAAAATGTCACAATGACCTCTCTCCTTTATATACAAGTCCAATGAGTGAGTTTAGGAACCTCTTCTAAACTCAACAATTAATTAGAATATTTTATTCCTCTTTGTGGGTGTGAGACCCCATCACAAGACCACAAATCCTATAAACTTTCCCATGAATCCCTAGCCTCATTCTGGGGTCAATTTTACTGAAACGAAAGGCTAATATGGTGCCAACGAATATTCCCACATGCATGACACCTTGGCCTCTTGTGGGAATACCTCTCGAAGCTACAATAAACAAAACTCTCTCTTAGAGAGGGAGGTATCCCACCCACCATCATCTGGATGTACCTTTTTCTCCCACATTGGAAGTGACTTTGTCTCCTCTACCACAATTGCACTCCAATCCTCCTTACTATTTTCTCCCTTTGTCATTGAAACATATCCTTCTCTTCATTCTTCCTGACTGGATGCCTCCTCTATCACTATAGAAAAACCTATTGAAACAAATGAATCCTCCATGGAGGGCACACAACTCCTAGAAGCCTCCTGCCTCTGAACCTCCTGGCTATACTCCTCAACCCGTGACACCTGCCTGTCAGTCCTGGAAGATACCTCTCTCCCACATGAACCTGAGGGGGAACTCCCTTTGAATGGATGAATCTCCCTATGAGTCAACTAAATATTTATGAGATCGAGCTCCCTCTGATTCTACATGTCCCCTCTAAGTCTATACAATCTTTATAACCATATGCTTCCTCTGAACCTGCTGACCTCCTCTGAAGTATAATCTACTCTAAACAGTCCTAGGCGACTTCTCCTCCCTACTAGATCAGGAGGGATGACTCCCTTTGAAATCTATCTCCCTTTAAAAGATGGCTCCCTTTGAGCCGACACTACTGGTGGGGCTACCTGCCTCATCATTAGTCGAGCTATATGCTCCCTTTTTACCTGTGCTATTGGCGAGGATACCCATCTCACCATTGGTGGAGCTAACTTCTCCTCCTCATATATCTCTTTGCTACTTTTGACCACAACTCTCATGGGTTGGCCCCTCAACCTATATAGGTTTCCCTCCATAACTCCAAGAACCAATGTTGATCCAAATCTAGATCATTTGTGCACAAACAACACCTATCCATATTGAAATAATATTTGTATCTCTTCCTCTCAATCTCCAAGACTGAGAGAATACTCCTCCTGAGTTCCAGTACTCATAACACATTTGACACCCTCAACACTTCACTCGACTCCGGTATGAATGATACAGTACCAGATCCTTTTGTTGTATGCTTGGTTCCCATCCCAAGTTCTACACACAAGTCTGAGTTGATCTATGTGAAGTTTTCAAATAACTCTCTAGCACCTGTCATATGGAAATATGATCTGCTATCCACCAACCAATTCCCCTTGTTGGAGATTGTACCTGAAAGGGAGGATACCAACAAGATGTCCCTTTGGAACCTGTCTACAACCTCATCAACCTCTGTTGTTGATTCCTGCTACCTTCTTCCCCTTCCCCTTCGATGTGGACATTGTGAAGCATAGTGCCAAAAGTCATGACAATCAAAACACCTGATCTTACTAAGATCCTTCTTCCATATCGGATCTAGAGATGATTTTCTCTCGAGAGAAGGTCTTCTCCCTGGAGAACCTCTTATACATTTCCTAGTGTAGGCTACAAGGGCCTAGTTCTCATCACTTCTACTCTTCATCATACCATCCATATCATTCCTGGACACCAACCGGGTCTCCTCCTGGATACAATCAGTCCATAGTTTATCAAATCTTGGTAACTTGTCTCGTGCAAATATCCCCTACATAAATGGTTCCTAATACCTAGGAAGACCTCTCAATGCTACATTCACCAACTCAACATCATGTATTGTCTCTCCAATAGTTGCAAGTTGATATCGGATCTGAGTGATCTTCATAAGGTATCTAACAACTATGTCCCCACTGGTCATCCTAACAATTTGAAGTCGATGCTTCAAATTTAACATCCTTTATGTATTCTTGTTTTGGTATAGACCCACCAAAGTATCATACATCTCCTTGGAAAATATCTTCTCAGCAATGTGAGGAATCAAGTGATCCTTCATGGATTATAGCAACACCCGCATGGCCTTCACTTATTTATTCTTATGTGTTGTCAACTCCTATGGATCAGTAGGAGTTGTAACCACACTCTCAACACATTCCTCGAGGTTATTTTATTCCAACAAAAGGAGAACCCTTTCCTTCCAAACCCGGAAGTTGGTTTCCCCTTCCAACCTATCATCAAGCTTTAATGTGTTCATTATTTTGACCTGCCTAGAGAAAGAACAAGAACAAGAATGAGAATAACACTCTTCCAGTGTTGTAGCCAAAAATGTGTCTCAAGATGATCCCCTTCTCTTCAAATCCCAAGCTCTAATACCATGTCAATTTTCACATGCAACCCTATGTGACTAATTTTAAGATCTGAAAATTGCTTCCTAGTGAGCTAATAGTAAAACCCTAGTTTTTATCATTGAACAATTTTACACTTAAAATTATTGATTGAAAATATATGCAGTGGAAACAACAAGATCAAAGATGAATCATCAACACATATATGAGACACAAATTTATGTTCTATAAACTTGTTAATTTCAATATTTCCGAGGGGAAAACCATCCCTCCCAACAATATAAATCCACCAAAATCTGAGGACAACCATGTCCTCCAATAACCATACAAATCAAAAAAATCAAACCTCAGCAAATCCATGAAAATGTCTTATTCCCACAAATTTGTTGCAGACCACATGTATGGCCTACAGATTTCACATGTACTTCTACTGATGTTAGCATGTACAGACCTACCCCTTCCCAAGAAACCATGTACAGTTGTACACAATTCACCTAACTGCAACCTACGTACATACACGATTGTGCCTCACTGCAACCCATGTATACGCGATTCACCATACTACAACCTGCGTACATACACAACTATTCCCATTGAAACCGATATATATATGTGATTCACCCTTCTTGCAACCCACGTATCAGTACATAAAACTTGTACGAACACCTTTGTACGATTCTCTCTCCGCGGTTTACTCTCTCGTAGGCCAGATTTTCCACCGTTGAAAAATTTCCCTTTAATGAAATCACCAAGCCTCCTAGAACAAGTGCTCACTCAC
The DNA here is from genome assembly GCA_010110895.2 of Picea sitchensis. Classification (NCBI taxonomy): domain Eukaryota; kingdom Viridiplantae; phylum Streptophyta; class Pinopsida; order Pinales; family Pinaceae; genus Picea; species Picea sitchensis. Next base: position 14,835 of record SNQJ01S0172296.1, read on the forward strand.
TTATGCTAACTCCATCCTCTTTTACAATGAGAAAATGTCATAATTACCTCTCTCCTTTATATACAAGTCCAATGAGTGAGTTTAGGCACCCCTTCTAAACTCAACAATTATTTAGAATATTCCATTCATCCTTGTGGGTGTGACACCCCATCATAAGCCCACAAATCCCATCAACTTTCCCATGAGGCTCTAGACTGATTATGGGGTTGATTTCATTGAAACAAAAGTCTAATATGGTTCCAACGAAGATTCCCACATGCTTGACACCTTGGCCTTTTTGGGGAATACCACTCGAAGCTACAATAAACAACATCAACCACCCAATGTGCATCCTTATAGGCATCCTTTTTCACATACGAATGAAATATACAAGATCATTTAGGAACTATTGGACGCTGGAGTCATACGTCCTAGTAATAGCTCTTAGTCATCACCCATGGTCATGGTATTAAAGGAAGAAGATGATTGGCACATGTACCCTAATTTTTGGGCTCTCAATAAGTTGACCCTAAAGGACAAATTTTCCATTTGAGTCAGTGATGATCTCTTGGATGAGCTTCATGGAGCCAAGTTTTTAACTAGACGAGACCTTTGTTTAGGATACCACCAAATAAGGATGAAGGAGGAGGAGGAGGAGGAGGACGTCCTTGGGACAATTTTCCACACATATGAAGGTTATTATGAGTTTTTAGTGATTCCCTATGGACTTTACAATGCTTCATCCACTTTTTAAAGCCTCACAAACAAGATTTTTCGACCCTTCCTATGCAATTTTGTGATGGTATTCTTTGATGATATATCATCGCAAATATCACATGTTTTCTAATGAAATGGTGGTTGTGATGTAGTTATCAATGTAGAATGGTCATGCACTTTAGGACCTGTAACCATGGATTTCAAGGATTTATACATGAGCTTCAGTAAGGAAGGGAGAAACATACCCTCAAGGGATTTAAATACAATTCCCCTAAAATTATTATATCTCATTGTTTGAAAAAGTTATTGAAGAAAGGTGTTAAGTACTAAAGACCTGAATACAAAAACACCACAATAGTTTGAAGAAAAATATAGAAGAAATATCCACTTTATTATATCAATCCCTTAGGGTAGGGAAACACCATACACTAGATCATATTATGGAAGGGATCCACTCCTGATCACTTGCCTCTTCAAGGGGGAAATCTCGTAATGAGCTACTGCTCCAAAAATAATACTTCTTGACTTTCCCATTACATTTCTCATACCCCCTTTATATAATCATGTTGGGGAATGGGGTGAAACATGAAATGAAACAAAGAACACAATACTGCAAATAATCGAAGAGGAACAAAATAAATTTTGAAGATAAAGGTGGTGTATAAGACAATGTTACAACACTTAAGCAAAGCGCACTATGATCAGAACATCACAGTGCATGTTATACATCTTGATCCACATGGTCTATTGCACAGTCTCCATTATTTATAATGACCCAAGGGGACTTCTTTTATAGTCTCAATATCTAACATGTAACCGTCGACCATTAGAGTTGACTCTGCCAAATTTTCTTTGTCGAGTTGGATAGATAGGGATGCTCGACCTAGCCTCCTATGTATCCAACTTGTATTTGATTGTTGGTTTGGCTGATCCACCGCTCGACTATCTTCGACTGTCGGTTGATTGTCTAACCATCAGGCATGTTGACTACTCGACCAACTGGTGTAGTGTGTTTGTCGATTTCCCAATTGATTGTATCCATATGTAGGTCAACCTCTTGATCGAATGAACCCATGAGATGTTGATGAACTATCAATGCTTGATGTTCCAACACCTCCCCATCAACACACAGCTCTGTGGTTTATGAGGTGAAATTACGTCATTAGTACACCCCACCATAATTGCATCTTCCTGAATCCCAAGCATAGTGCGGAGCTTGATAAGTTTGTCTTCAGTTAAAGGTTTGGTGAAGATATTAGCAACTTGATCTTCTGTTACGTAATATTCAAGAGAGAAAATGTTATCTTGAACCAATGGTCTCAGGTAGTGAGCATGGAGCTCAACATGCTTCATCTTACTATGGAAAAATGAGTTGTCAACAACCTGTATAAAACTTTGGCTATCACAATAGATTGTAGTCAAGGTATGAACAAGAAGGCCAAGTTCTACCAAAATTTGGTGAATCCATACGGCTTCAGTTCCTACTTGAACGACACCACAATATTTTTCTTATGTAGTCGACAAAGAGACTACCTTCTATTTCTTGCACGACCACACCAAAGGTATAGTGCTATATAGAAACACATAGCTAGAAGTGGACTTTTGATCATCACCATTGCCACCCTAGTTGAAGTCAATGAAATTGACTAGTGAAGTTGAACTTTGACAATACTTGATACCCAAATGAGTGGTACAATTGAGATAGCAAACAATTCATTTGACTACTTTACAATTGCTTTCTTTAGGGTCCTGCATATACCGAGAAACCACACTAACAACAAAGGAAATGTAAAGTCGAATATGAGTAAGATAAATAAGACTGTCGACCAATTGCCGATAGAGTTTAGCATCGACTACAATTGTTTGACAGGTTCTGGTAACCTTTACTATAGATTGAAAAGGAGTATCACAAGGTTTGAAATCAACCGTCTTAAAACATGTCAATAGATGCATCACATATTTAGACTGAGAAATGAAAAATCCATCACAAAGTGGTAATACTTGAAGACCCAAAAAATAATGTAGAGTACAAAGATCTATCATATCGAAGGAGTTAGCAAGCCATTTCTTCAATCTAAGGATGAGATTATTTTTATTGTCAGTAATGAGTAAGTCATATACATATACAACAACAATTAATGGGTTTCCATTGGTGTGGAGGACATATAAGTTGTGATCAGATTCACACTATTTGAAGCCAAGTTGAAGAAAGAAACTTTATCTTAGCATACTGGGCTCGGGGAACCTCCTTCAAACCATAAAGTGACTTCTTGATTCAAAAAATCAATTTTGAATCTGTCACAAAATTGGGTGGTTGTTCCATGAAAATTTATTCAGATAGGTCTCCATGAAGAAAATCACTCTTCACATCCATCTGATGGATTTTCCATCCAAAACGAGCAGCAAGGGAAATAATTGGTCAAACAGAATTCATCTTTGCAACAGGGGAAAATGTTTCATTGTAGTCGATGCCTTCTTGTTGAGAAAATCTCTTCACAACTAGGTGTGCTTTATGTCACTCAACAACACCTTCAGAGGTAAATTTGGTCCTGTAGACCCATCGACACTTCACAATGTTCTTTCCTCGTGGTCGGGAAACCAAGTCCTGAGTATGATTCTTCGACAAATAATCAATTTATGTCTTCATGGCCTACTCCCATTCAGGTCATCCTTTAGTGTCTGAGTAGTTGACAGGACTAGAGGTTTCCAGTACTCGAGTCATCAAGGCAACACTAACATGTTTCTTTTGAATTCAAGTTTGTTTTCCAGAGGAGGTATCTCTAACATTAGCTCCAATAGCTTCAATCATCTTGGCAATCCATTGGGGTAGACAAGAAATAGGTGAACTACGGTTCACATCAGCAGGTTGATCAGAAGTCAGAGGGTCTTCAATAGGCAGACTAGTCGAAATAGGGGACGGCGGACTAATCAACTTGGAGGTTGAAGGTTTAGTCGGAACATGGAAAAGTTAGACTGTCCAATCGAAGGGTTGAAGTATGGAATAAGAGAACCAATGTCAGAGACAACATCAAGGGGATCACCCTACAACAATCCATAAGAGGCATTCAACAACTTAATGCCAAAATACTTCTCATTGAACCGTACATTTCATTTTATAATGATTTTCCAATTGACAGGATCAAACATTCGATAGGCTTTCGATTCTTCAGAATAGCCCATCATGATGCAAGCATGACTCTTTTCATCCAAATTATTTCTGCAATCATCAGGAATGTGAGCCTAGGAAAAACATCCAAACACATGGAGGTGGTTAATTGAAGGATTCTTCCCATACCATTGTTCGATTGGAGTCATGGAAGGAAAAAATTGAGTCAAGATGCGATTGAGAAGATAATTTGCACAGTATACCACTTCAGCCCAAAAGTGAGGAGGAAAATATTTCACCTGCAAAATGCATCTATCCATTTCGACTAATGTACTATTTTTGTGTTCTGCAACGACATTCTGCTGAGGAGTGTGAGGAACCAACTGCTTCCAGTCAATACCAGATCGAAGTAGGTATTCTTCAAAAGGTCGATTTACATACTCACCACCATTGTCTGATCTCAAGCATTTGATGGGTTGGCCACATTGCTTCTCAGAAAAGGCCCGAAACTCCTTGAAATTCTCAAATTCAATGTTCTTATTCTTCAGAAAGTAAACCCATGTAAAGTGAGAGAAATCATCAATGAAAGTCAAAATGTACCTTTCACCTGCCAGTCAAGGTAAATTGATGCAACATACATCATTGTGAACCAATTCCAATAGGTTTTATGCTCACCACACTTTACCAGAGTCGAATGGTTCTTGATTATGCTTCCAAAGTACACAACCCTTACAGATGCCTTCAGAGGGAAACACCTTCATCAAAACAACAACCATGTTCTAAGTTTCTAGTGCCTGTAGAATTAGGAAGTTTAGGTTTTTGAGTCGCTCATGCTAAATTTAACTTCTCCCATCAGTGTGAGCAACAAGTGCAGTCGGTTCAAGTTCAAGTTGAGTCATTTCATGGAACTTGTACAAACTGTCCATCGGGTCGAGAAGCCCGCTGGCGATAATCGACTTACCTTTCTTAAAACCACGAGCATAGAACCAATCTAGCCAAAATTCCACAATATTACATGTTTTTGTTAACTGAGCAATAGACAACAAATTGACATTCAGATTTGGCACATGATAGACATAAAAAAATATCCACATGTCAACAAGAAACATCACCTTGACCAACAACATCCATAGAAAAATCATCAACAAAATATATTTTCCTCTCCTAAACTTCATCCAACCACATGAATAAGGAGGCATCCATAGTTATGTGGTGAGTGCACCCAGAGTCGACTACCCATTGATTTTACATAGAATGAGACAACAAGGCCTGAGAAGTCCCGACTTGGAAGGTGAAATTATTAGCGGGTCGACGTACAATAGACACGTCTCCTTCAAGGCGTTTAACCTTCTCCTCTAAATCGTCTCACTTCTTAAAGAAAGTTTTCTCCACATGTCCAATCTTTCCATAGTACAAACATGTCTTCTTTCTACTTCATTATGGTGCATCTACTCGTTTTTTATCTTTTTGGTCATGGTATGTAGAGTTCTATGTAGAGGCATCAAATTGTACTCTTTCCTTGGGATCCATCTTTCCCTTTCCCTTGAGAAAGTGGGATTGGTGTTTACCACCAAGCTTTTGTTATCCAAGCAATCTATGCTAATTAGTAATCAAAATACCATAGAAAACTTCAAAGGTGTAATCCTTACCATATTCCTTGAATTCTTACCAGTTAGTGCGGAAACTTGACAAGAACACATCGAATGGTGTTCTCAATTTCATCAAGACCAACTCGATGAGTTGTCCATCCTTCTTATGATATTTCTTTCCACATTCGCCCAATTTCAACTGGATCTCTTTGACACGCACCA
>SNQJ01S0172298.1:0-20446 GCA_010110895.2 Picea sitchensis
TGAAATTATCTCTTTTTCAAGGCGTTGAGTACTTTTGCTGAAGTTTTTATATGCTATATTGATGTTTGGTTCTTAACACTGTCGCTCCCCATTCATGAGTAAGTTTCACTGCCATGGTTGCATCCCTATTCGTTGTTTTTTTCCCACTTTGCAAGTAAGAATTTTCAATACTGGGAGTGATCAAAATCCTCTTGTAGAACATCTTGTATGTGACTACTTAGAACCCACCTCCATCACACCCAGTGACATATAAAAAAGGAAATTGATTTTTCGCCTCACATACAAAGATGTTCTGCAAGAGGATTTTGATTCAGGCATCTCTAGTATTAAATTTTTTCACTTGGAAACTAGAAATAGAAAACAAAAAAAAAACGAATACAAAGGTAAACATAACAATGAAAAGCCACCCATTAATAGGGAATGACAGAAGCACAGTTCCAATCACGGTTGCAGAATCCCAAGCGTGCAAACTGCAACAAGAGAAACATGCAAACAAGAGCAACAACAACATGCAAAAAAGAAACCAGTGAACAAGAAACAAGCAAGCACCAACCAGTGAACCAATAATGTCGTTGAAGAACCATATTTCCCATATTCACTGTAGACAACATTGTAAAAACAAAAAAATCAGACAAAAATGTATTGTAACAGGTCGGTTAAATAATGCAGGAATGCAACCACAACACTGATACCTACCAGTGAATGGGGAAGGACAAAAGGGAAGCCCCTGACCTGCAAAATGAAACAATAGGTCCAACTACAGATGCAGGACCCCAACCTTGCAAAGTTGAAGCAAACAAGAGAAAGCAACAAACAACAAACCAGTGAACAAGTACCAAAAGGACCAATTGCGGCTGCAGGACCTCAACTCTACAAAGTTGAATCAAACAACAATAAGCATCATCTAGTGAACCAATGAGCAAGCATCAACTAGTCAACCATGAATTCTGGTGAAGAACAATATTGTCTAAATTCACTGCAGACAAGATTGTATCAAAAAATCGTAGGAAAATGTATTGTAACACACTTGTTAAGCAAACATTTCAGGCTGTGAGGCTTGTCAGGTAAACATTTAAGGATGTGAGGACCATCCAAAGGCCTCCCACTATGTAAACATTTAAGAAAGTTGCAGTTTGCACTGTTGGTATTTTGCATCTGCAATAGGAATTGCGCTTCTGACGTTCCCCATTCACGAGTAAGTTTCAGTGCCATGGTTTCATCCCTATTGGTTGTTTGTTTTTTTCCCAGTTTGCAAGTAATAATTTTCAATACTGGGAGCGATCAAAATCCTCTTGCAACCCATCTTTGTATGTGGCTACTACAACCAGAGAAGTAGGACTGTAATGTTGTCTTCATCTCGTTCATGAACACTAATGTTCGACACAAATCCCACCCCCATCGCAACCATAGTGACATATAAGAAAAGGAAATCGTATTTTCTCCTGACACATACAAAGATTTTCTGCAAGAGGATTTTGACTCAGGCATCTCTAGTATTGAAATTTTTTACTTGCAAAATGGAATTAGCAAACAACACACAACGAATAGGAAGGTAAACATGGCACCAAAACCCACCCGTCAATGGGGAATGACACACGCGTAGTTCCAATCACGGTTGCAGAATCCCAAGCGTGCAAACTGCAACAATACCAATAGGAAAACAAGAGAAACAACAACAGGGAAATAAGAAACCAATGAACATTCAACAAGCAAGCATCAACCAGTGAACTAGTAATTCCACTGAAGAATAATATTTCCCATATTCATTGCAGAGAACATTGCATAAAACAATAGGAGGAAAATGTATTGTAACATGCCTGTTAAGTAAACATTTAAGGCTGTGAGGCCTGTTAGGTAAATTTTTAAGTTTGTCAGGACCACTGAAGGGCCTCACACTGTGTAAACATTTAAGAAATAATGCAGTGTGGCAGGTCTATTACGTATGTAAAATAATTATTATATTATTTTATAATAATATAAAATAATAAAAATAAAAAAATATTAATAATATTAACAATAGTTCAAACAATAGAGACTATGCAAAAAAGAATTTAGTCAAAGGACAAACTAATATGAAGTCAACTAATAAAAAGCTGACTCTTGATGCTCAAAACTTTGGATATCTAAACATTTTAATAAAAATAGTAAAAATTCAGAAGGACCGTAGATGATAAAAAACTTTGGGTACGCTAACATATAAAACATTGGGAATAGAGAAGCTGGAAATAAGATCATGAGATATATTGTATTTTTTATTATATACAAATCAATGTTTTTAGTTCTCTAGTTCCAACAATAGAGATTATGAAAATATTTTTAGTCAAAGGACAAGCTAATATGAAGTCAACGAATTATCGATCGCTATAGTCCCTCTATGCCTTCAACAGGGACTAATAAGATAATTTTAGTAATGTTTGATGAATGATCATATTAATTAGGTTAATGGATTCAAAAGTACATCCATTATAATTACAAAGTGGGAGTGTGAATTTTAGTAATGTTTGATGAATGACCACATTAAGTAGGTTAATAGATTCAAAGGTACATCCATTGTAAGTNTGATGAATGATCATATTAATTAGGTTAATGGATTCAAAAGTACATCCATTATAATTACAAAGTGGGAGTGTGAATTTTAGTAATGTTTGATGAATGACCACATTAAGTAGGTTAATAGATTCAAAGGTACATCCATTGTAAGTTCAAAGTGGGAGTGTGAAAAAAAGTTCCTATTGCTATTCTATCCCCAAAAAGTACTTAGCTAAATAATGTATAAAATAAGTGTAGAAATAAAACCATGACAAGTGTAAAGAGAATATATGAAAAAAATTGTAAATATATTTGTATTGAAAGAATTTATAAAATATTCGGTAGTTGGAAATGCATGCAGATCCATATAGGAGTACTCGATGTGAAATCTAAAAGCATGTGGTTGAAAACAACAACATTGTCTACAAAATCCAAAAAATACGTGCTTTCATTGTTTTCACCAATTTAACTAAAAACTAAGCAACCTTATTTATACTTCCAAATTTGAATTTTAAGTTATTGAATATTCTCATCGACCTACTTTTTTTTCCAACATAAAAATTACTCATTATATTGATATTTTTTTCTTCTCTGATACAACTCGAAGGCAAAGCCAACCCAAATACTTGGATGTACCAAAGTCCAAATGAAACCAAATAGACAAAATCTAAACAAGCCAGCACGCATGATGCAAAAAAGAAACCCCCCGAAAGAGGCAGATATAACTATGTACCCCTCATCATCCACACCATAATCTCAAAAAAATAATGGAAAAAACTAGATAGTTGCATGCCCCAACAAGGACCTCAAAGTGTTACCCAACAACGCACATCCCCAAAAATAAACTCAAAAAATGTTACCCACAACCGCACGCCTTGAGCAAGGACCTCAAAGCTCTGGCCCAAAACCTCTTCTGAAATGTGGAAGATAAAAGGCACAAAAACAAGTTTCCTCTTCCCGTAAAACCAAGAGAGCCACCGTGTATCAAACAAGCCCAGCCACCGGAGGAAAACCTGAACCAGAGGAAACAACTTGAGCCTGGAAGAAAACCCATCACATCTAAACTACTGCAAACAAGAAAAAGGATCTCTGGGGAATGCTGCATCATCAACCAAATGAGAGCCCAATAGGAAAACCAGAGCCGAGGGCAGCTTGGCTCCGTAGCCACTGAACCGAGCCTTCACACCAGATCATAGGCGGACGGTCCACATCAGTCTCAGGCCTAGGCCAACACCATAAGAAGATGGGTAGGAGAAGGCGTAGATTGTTGCGGCCCATGTTTAGGGTAAATACTAACCACGGCCGCAGAGCCCTTTGACATTTTCTTCAAACAAGCGGGTTCCTCATGACTTAAAAGCAAGAGCAAGGTCTCATCGACCTACTTGATCTTCCCATATTATTTCTCATGTATTATTTTATTTATCATTTGTTATTTTATTTATTTTAAATAACATTATTAGATTGAACGTTTATTTGGTAGCAACTTATAACTTAATACCATTTTTAACAAAGTTACTATTATTTTCACCAACAAATACATTATTTTTGATGTTTTACTAGACATATATTTATATGTTTGTTGACGGGCGTTTATGACACACCATCAACGGGAAGGGAAGATCTAGAACGAGGTTGTCTATTTAACCCAAGCCGTTTGGTATACTATACCCTGATGATTTTTATGGTTTCGTTGGACAACTAGAGTTCTAAATCAACTAAAAGATGCGAACTAACTAAAGGTACAATTCTATCAATCAACACATAAATTACAAATGCTTAACCAACAGTGTTTATGTACGATAGATATATACAATTTACAAGGTTTAAGAAAAGTCTTGTGAAAATAATTGTTTTAAAATAATGGATCCAAACAAGATTAAAAATAAACAAAATTATTCTAGTACTCTAACTACCAAACTAATAAACAATGAGAGAATAAGATTGTAAATGATATAAAGAAAATGAACAAAGAATTTAACGTTTAAATGATGCAATCACTATTCGTTCACAAATCAACAAATTAAATAAATAATAAACTAACTAATCTCTCGCTGATCAACAATACTAAGCTAGATTCATCTCTCTGTATTTGTATAAGATCCTCTTAACCCGTGTCAAGTGTAAACTTATGACAAAAGAAAACATAATACTTCCTGAAAAAACTCAAAGAAGTCTTTTATATTCCGGAACAAGTCTGAGATGATAGAAAGACAAATGATTTTATATCATGTGACTTTAGAATGTCCAATAACTGAAAATGAAAGAAATTCCAATTCTCAGTAATGGTATTACCAACTACCTAACATTAGATGTAAAATCAAAATGCTAGGATAGGGGAATAGTCACAGATATTAACAACACCAAAATATAATGAACTGCATAAAAAAATGACATAAAAGATTATATGTAGAACAGACTAAAGCTAGTTTGATACAAATAAAATTTCACATCTAGAAATTACATGAGAAAACAATGAAACATTTCACAATCTACACAGGATGAAAGCCAAAGAGTAAATTGTTTTCCCATATAGTTTCAAAAAATAAGTCCATCATATGGTCCATGAGGAATAACCCCTATCACTGGGAAAGCAGTGCTATTTAAACAAGTTTCTAATCTGTTCCTCATATCATGGAAGATAGAGACAAATCTTTTAAAATAATCTTTTACTAAAATAAAATAACAAAAAGATAATTTTGTTGAAGTCTTTCAATCCAAAACAGTTACATTATTAAACATTGTTTTTCAAAAACGAAAATTACTAGTCCACTAAAATCTCAACCCATGACTCATTCTACTAATCGTAGCACATCGATCTGTTGTTCACCTGAGACAAGGAAAACAAAATCTAAATTAGACAATAATCAAAATAAACAATTCAAAATACAAGTTACAAAATCTTCGATTTTGTATTTGGTCTAAATAAAAATGAAATCAAAACGAATATACTTATTATCCAAACATAATCAAATTGTGAAATACAAGGGAACTATTTACCAATTATAAATTCGAAAGAGAAACATCAGAAAAATCTGAGTTTATAATAGTATTGAAATTGGTGGAGTTTTTAATCACCACATTTCTAGATCTCTTAATAAGCTTGTTGGCTCTGTGTGAAGTCGATCGAACACAAGCTCTGAGCTCATTGTTTTCCCTCTCAAGAATTGAGTTTCGAGTGACCATTTGATTCAACTGTGCTTGTAGGTAAGGAATATCTCGATAGTACCTTTCGATCCAGTCAAAACAATTCTCACAATACACTGGTTCATGATTTGGTAAAGGCCGAGTCTGATTTGTAGTGGGTAACTTACCTTGTTCCATGATTCTTTTGAGATCATGTTGAATGCCTGAAAAACCTTGTTGTTTCTTTAAGAAAGGAGGCAAATTCGATACGAAATCAAATTGGGGTGCATCGGTGCTGGTATCATCGACAAAAATCCGATCGTTGACATCAATAATAGGGATAGGTTTTTCACAATTGTGATGTTGATTCCTCAACATTTTGGATATTAGTCGACCAGATATCTTGTTCTTAAAATCAATGTCTAGAACTCTTTGTTTTTTTCGTCTACCATGTTTCTTGATTTTACTCTCATTTAAATCACCCACAACTGGCCCAGGACTAGGAACAATAAGGACCTTACCCTTCAGATTATCCAGTACATCTTCTAAAGATTTTTTAGGAATAAAATTGGGTCTCTGGTGTGTGCCTTTGGATGACTTATGGAAAACAACAAGGTTTTTAGTTATTGACACCGAGCTTCCTTATAATTCAGCATGTAAGTTTCTCAGAGAAGGAGCTGATAGGTAAGGGATGGTGGGCTCATCAGAACACAGAGGTGAGTCTATTACGGTTTCAGGTGGAGCGAACCCATTCCTATCCACAAAATATTGCCAATTATCCCCAACTTTTGACAATTGTGAAATGACCAAAATTCAAATCAGGCCGTGATGAAATAAGCTAAATTGTGCGTTAAGGTTTCGCCTTTGGTAAACTCTGGCCATTTTTTGGAGGATTTTAAGCAAGTAGAATGACATATTTAAACCAAAACCTAAAAACACCATCAACAAACGGACATGAAACATAAAAACTAGTCCATATCTACCCTCGTAGGTGACAAACTGCTTAACTATCAAAAGTAAACCATGCCATCGAGGTTTAACCAAAACAATTGGTGTACCTTTGACATTGTAGTGGGATCTCTTGGAATCCATTAGTAGGTGCCAAGGGATGCCTTCAAATTTGACATTTTTGAACCAACAAACTCCCTCTTGGGGAAATCCCATGGCTTTTGCAATTGAACCCTGAGTCACTTCCAACTATAAATATCATATCTTGGCCTTAGCACCATCGAAGGTTTGGGAAAAATCTTGAGCAAACTCGAGGTTAAAACCCTCGAATAATTGTATGAACATAACCCAACCAAAATCCATGAGATCATCCACCGCGTCGTCGTGTGAGAGCAGGGCATGTGAGCTATTCAAATCCATCCTCACCACTGGTGCCATCAGTTTAGTCCTGAAAATACTAGCAGGAGTAGTGAAGGGGGGAGCATGTTTGAAACCACATGAAATAAAGGATAAGCTCTGCATTTTTGGAGGAGACCTGATACCTAGGGCTTCGGGAGAAAGCCACCATAGCCACCACTCAGGCTGTTGAGTGGATGCTGAACCAGAGGACACGCGTGATTGAGAAATACCTCCTCTAATGACCACCTACCCAAAAACAAAGAACTACCACCTGAGGTAATGAATGAGAGCTTGTTCTAGCAGGACGAAGGAGTAAATGTTTGAGAGCATGACTGACAGTCCTTTACAATAACAATGAGACTGTGATATGACAATAAGGGATAGCATTCATATTTCAAGTTATACCAAAGTTTTTTTTTTATGGGCGATCGTAGATGTGGTAACATGATAATATAACACTCCCAATGCAAAAATGACTAAGGCACACCCCAAAGGTGATCAACCCATGCACTAATGGTAAAGACACCACTCATAAAATGATAAGCTCAAAACCATCTAAGGTTATTAATATCGTTAGGTGTTCTTAGGTAATCATCCAATTTCATAAAGAGGAACTCTAGAATATGTATGATGTGTTCAAACCAGAGCTTGTTTCAATTTCATGCTTAAACAGTCATGAAATTGAAGAAGAAAACAAGAGATTAAAAGAAACGAAATCAAACACACAACTAATCAAACGATATTTTCAAAACAAAAACATCATTGAAGTCTTCATAGACAAAAAGAGGTAGCTTTTATCCCATTAAGACTATGTTTTAAACATTGATAAAATAGATATGAATATCTAGCTACCAACAATGGAGACACGCTGGGTGAAGCAGTTATCTTTGCATCATCAGAACTCTATATCAGGGAAAAGATAGCTCAGATAGTTACTAAAAACAATCAAAAGACAAATCAAACATTTTAATATTAACTTAGAAAAATAACACAGTCATACCATTGACTAAAGTTCTGTCCAAAAATTGTAAGACGAAATTTTGTTTCAATCAAAGGGGTAATGATATTTGTACAAGTAACTCCAATACCATTGACAGGGCCACTACTTCTAGTAGGCGTTTATAGCCTCGATAGGTATGTCATTTAACCCTCTCCAATACTCCGATCCCATCCAAAATTCGCCCATCTATGATAAAAATATTTTGATATCTGATCAATTTAAAACAACATACCTGAAGATCTTCGAACCTGACATTTCTTCGCTGCCAACATGCCTGTTTAGTACCCCGATGAAGTTGTCTTGGTATCATGTGTGCATTTACCCGCTACCAGCAAACCTGTTCAGTATCTCGATGATTTTACACACAATTCCCAGACATTAAAGTGCTTCCAACTCTCTAACATATTTTATAAAGTTTTAGAAGCTTCATGATAACTAGAGAGCGGGGTGATACTAGAGATTTCTCATCCAGACAGTCATATGATTGATCATTAATATTGTTTTTTCATTCATTAAGAACTGATAATTTTCATCATAATTTGGACATTTAGATCTCAATCAAGAAATCATCTCAGGATTGGGGAAGCGCTTTGAGTTGATCTCATTAGAACTGGGATGGTGTAAGAAGTTTTAAAGATAGTCGTCTTTCCCTGAGACTTCAACAAAACCGGGAACAATGATTTGGCAAAGAATTATTATAATCGATGTGAGTTTAGAACTTAATGTGTAGATGCATTGAAATGTTCTCAAATGCTACTATTAANGTAAGAAGTTTTAAAGATAGTCGTCTTTCCCTGAGACTTCAACAAAACCGGGAACAATGATTTGGCAAAGAATTATTATAATCGATGTGAGTTTAGAACTTAATGTGTAGATGCATTGAAATGTTCTCAAATGCTACTATTAAAAGATCCTATTCCCTTCAATAATGAATGGTGATTCAGAAATAATCATTAAGGAAACAAAAAAACCAAACAAAATGAAAAAATGAAAATAAACAAAAGAAAACATAAGCTAAAAATATTTACAAGGGGGGGTAAATATGATTTTCTCAGGTGAAGTATTTATTGAGAGACTGGCCATTCACTGGAAAAGTGTCTGGCTATCCCTCTACATTGTGAAAATGAAAAGAACTAGGACCCAATTTTTCAGCAATGACAAAAGGCCCCAACCACAGGTTTTGAAACTTGGTATGTTCTCCTTTATTCTCGTGCACTTTGTCCCATTTGAGGACCAAATCCCCTACATTAAAATTTATTTCCTAGGATGAACTTGTATCAAACCAGCTCTTTACAATTTGTTGATGATGATCCAATTTCTATTTTGCTTGTGTCCTTACATCTTACAATTTTAATAAAGTGTTTATGTGATTCTCTAAAGGGGGACATTCCTCTTCCTGAACTTTCTGCAACAACTGCAAAGAAGGGAGAAAGATGTGTGGAGGAAGGATGACTTCTCTTATGTAAACGAGGAAGAAAGAAGAATTGCCGATGGAAGCTTTCAGAGTGACTCTATCAGTCCAAAGTGCTTTGTACAACGCATTGTGACAATTTTTGTGATTTTCCGACATTATTCTTTTAATAATTTTGATCAGATTTTTATTTGTTGACTTGGCCAAACCGTTTCCTTGGGGGTAATAGCTGGCAGAGTATTTTATCTTAATCGATTTTTCTAAATCAAAGAAATTCGTATCTAAGGGAGAAAAATAAGAAGCATTGTCGAAAACTAGACACTCAGGTATTCCGAAACGAGTGATAATATGAGAGTTTAAAAATGAAACTACCTGACTCGTGTGGACTAAATTTAATGGTAAAGCCTCGGACCACCTTGTAAAATAATTTGTTGCCATAAGAATGTACTTGTGTTGTTGTGGGGAAGGTGGATTGATTGGTCCTATAATATCTAGGCCCCACTGCTGAAATGGTTTGTCTACCATAACATGCTGCAAAGGGAAAGCAACCTTCTTGACCTGCCCTGTAGCCTTTTGACAGATTATACATTTTTGGGCCAAAGTGTGAGAATATATAAATAAGATGGGCCAATAGTATTCAGACCTAAGTACCTTTTGGGTAGTTGTATCTCCACCAAAATGACCCCCGACATCATTAGAATGAAGTTCAGCTAACACCCTTTCAGATTCTTCTTTTTCTAGGCAATGTAGAAAAACACAATCAAATTTTTTTCGAAACAATATATCATTACTTAATTGGAAAGATGAAGATATAAGCCTCAGTTCTCTTCTATTTTTTGGATCAAGGTTGTGAGGATCAGTTTCGTGCAACAAATAAAATATGATATTATCATACCATGAATTAGGCACAGTTTGTGTACAACAGATTTGTGTTTCGTTATGCAGATTTGCAACTGATGTATTTATTTGATTTTCTAATTTTTCAACTAAATCAACTACCAATTTACAAATGCCTTGACCTTTAACAATTTGTGCATGCACTATTTCGAGATCATACTCCTGAAGGGATGTCATCTAATTTTCCCTTTTCTCCCCTAGCTCTTTCTACACTAATAGATTTCTTACAATAGGTTATGTAACAACGAATTTTATCCTGGATTTCAAAAGGTAATACCTGAAATGTTTAACTGCTTTGAAAACAATGTATGCCTGCTAATCTACCGCGGGGTAATTTAATTATGCTAATCTACCACGGGGAAGAACTCCTAAATTAAATAGGTATCTCGTTGTTTTCAACATTTTTCGGTGTGATCACAACAACATAAGATCCGTCAGATGCAAAAGTATACAATGTGAAATATTGGGATAAATCAAGACTCATCAAGGAGGGTGATTCAGTTATAGATTTTCTAATGGAATTAAAATCTTGATTCTCTTGTGATCCCCATTTGTAAAAAACATCCTTTTTGATAAGATTTTGTAGAGGTCTAACCATCTTAGAAAAACTTGGAACAAATCGTCTGACAAAATCAATTTTCCCCAAAAAGGATTGCATTGCCTTTTTGGAAGAAGGTGGGGGAAGGTTGACAATGGCTTGGGTTTGTTCAGGATCAATTATCATTCCATATTTAGAGACTATAAACCCAATCAATTTCCCTTGTTCTACTACAAATACTGATTTTTTAGGATTGAGTGAAATACCGAACTTGCGACATCATTCTAACACAACCCTAAGATGAGACATGTGATCTTTCTTGTTCTTGGAAAAGACAGTGACATCATATAGGTAGACAAAAATTGACTGATTGATAAGGCCACAAAAATCAATTTTCATTTCCCTCTGGAAGGTAGCCCCGACATTGATCAATTCAAAAGGCATTTTATGTAGGCATAGGTTCCCCATGGGGTATGAAAAGTGGTTTTCAGCTGATTTGATGGAGACACAAGGACTTGGTTATACCCTGAGAAACCATATAATAAGGATAGTCTTTCAGAACCAAATACTTGTTGCAGAATTTATTCCATTGGGGGAATATGGTAATTGTCTTTATCAGAGGCCCTATTTAAGTTATGAAAGTTGACACAAAGTCGAATTTCCCCATTTTTCTTCCTTACTGGGACTAAGTTGGATACCCACTGAGTATGTCGAACTAGAAAAATTATCTTGGCGATAAGCAATTTATTTAGCTCCTTTTTTACAGTGGGTTCTAATTTAGGATGCATTTTTCTCAATTTTTGCTAAAAAGGTTGGGTTTGGGGCTTCATGGGAATTACATGCTTTATTACGTTTGGATCAAAATTTTTTAGATCATCATATGTCCAAGAAAAAACATATTTGAATTCTTTGAACAATTTTATAAATGCAAATCTTTCTTGTTCATAACACCCCTTTCCCAAATTGATATTTTGAGGATTATCTTGCATTCCTAAATTTACAGTTTCGTACATTAATGAGGAACTATTCATTTGCAATTGAATACCCCTCTAAACGTGTCATGTATATCATAAAATTTCTCTAATCTAACAAAATATTTGGGTATAGAGTTTACCAGCTCGGATGATAATTCTGCAGAACGAGGATCAGATATTACTGTGAAATCTTATAATGGGTATCTTATGGGTGCTTTCATCGATTACCGCATCTTGGAATGTATCTTCCATATGCAAGAAATTGATAATTTGTTGATCATCATCAAACAATTGCCAATTGGTGATGTTGTCAGGAATCAATGGCCTAAACAACAATTCAATTGAGAATGCATTAGGAGAAAGACCTTCAACAGACAATAATTTAGAGGCAACATTAGCTAATAAATTAGCTTCCGAATTACTCGACCTAGGAATGGAATTTATATTAAAAGAGAGAAATTTATGTATTAAACTCCATACCTCAGTTTGGTAGTTTTTCAAATGCGGTGATAAACAATGTATCACATTTTTGACCTTCTTGACTATGATTTCAGAGTCACCGAATACTACCAAGTTTTGTATGCCGAGATCCAATGCCTTCTTTAGTCCCTGCAAAAGTGCTTCATATTCTACTGTATTGTTAGTACATTCAAATTCCAATAAAAAAACAATAAATGTTTTATTAACTTTGGGATCGATTAGTACACAACCAACACCTGCCCCTTCCCAGGATTTAGATCCATCAAAGTATAAGGACCATATTTCTTCATAATCATCAATGTTCAATGTACTTCCTAGAGTTTCCATCTGATTATAGGCCGATATTTCAGATTGTTGTTTTGGGTCGGTGATAGAGGATATTTCAGTCATGAAATTTCCAAAAAAGGTATTCATTCCCTATGTCTCAATTGTATTTACAACAGTATTAAAAGGCTCATTGGGATCGTTTAAATATGTAATAGTGTACTTGAGGTAACGTTCTCTATTTATTCTGATCTTGTTAGGCTATCCATTTTCTGGCAACCACAGATGAGACCAATCCGTAGAAAAATATCCATGTAACTACTCTGACCAATCTCTACTAAAAAATAAACCAGAAACTTCTAGAATGTCAACAACAATTATATAATTTACTTAGTGGACCTTAGGGTTAGATGACAACCTTATCAATACATTCTTAAGTTCACCAATGATCTTGACATTAGTTTGGTCTAACTGAATGATTTTTAAATTAGAAGGTTTTACTTCAGCATTAATTTTCTAACACACAGATAAAGACATTGCATTCGATGAGGCGTCAGAATCAACCATGCATTTATGTACATTCCTGTTGAAAATTTCAAAAGTTAATAAGAAAGGAGGTACATTTTTTCATGATGAGACAACAATATTCTGCTGATTTTTTATGGCTGTACCTGAAATAGTCTTATCTAAGTTTCCTACAGTTTTCTCTGATATGTCCCTTGTATCCTGATTTTTTACCGGGGACATCTTTAGTTTTATTTGGGTCACTTTCTACTGATTTTTTATTTACAGAGTCATTCTTTTTATTATTTTCAGCTATACTTTGAAGAATTTTTTGTAGGATCAGGGGGAATTTAAGTAATTCAAAAACTGATATATTTGCCCTTAGTTTTTTAAGATCTTCAACCAAATGATATTCCAAAACTGGGGCAACAGGTTTTTTTCTAGTTTCAATTTGCTTTGGCTGTTTTCAAACCACATTCCTACTTGTTTCGGGTGAAAGTTTGTTTTGTGCTTTACTTTGAGTGTTATAAGGATGGACAGTTTCAAAATTTTCTTGAAAGATGTTGTTCACCAAATGCCCAAAAACGGGAGGAGATGAGGCCTCCTCATCAGGTGTTTCCTCCTCACCCGTAACATCTTGATTTTCAGGAGGTGCGAAAACAATGTTATCATGTGCTTCTGGTATCGTTTGCAAAGCATAATGTAGTCCTTCAAAGTTTAGACCTTCTGTGGTCTGGTTTGGCCGGTTTGGAGGAAAAGGTTTTATGAAAGGTGGTCTAAAACCTCCTTTACTTGTATATGCCTCCTCAACGGATCTTTTTAAGACTATGAATTGATTGGATAATTTCTAGAAAGATTTCTACAAACTTTCCAAGTCTAATGTTTCTTGTTGTTTTTTTGTTTAAGGGGGTCTAGTGAGAATTTCTATTTTCTTTTTAGAAGATGAAGCTATTTCAACCTCACTATTTAAACTATCTTTTAATCTCAGAATGTCCTTCTCAATAAGGAGTACCTCCTCAAAGGATTCTAATAATGTGTTCTTTTTGGACCTTTTAACCCATATGGCTATATTGTTATGCAGGGCCTTAGTATAGTATGCAACAATCAAGTTTTCTGCAGGCATCAAATCTATAGGGATTTTTTTTTTAACATTAGGAATATCTGGTTGAAATACTTAACTTTTTCTTTAGGGTTCATTTTCATACTAGAGATTTCCATTACTAGGACTTCTGGAGATTTATCATCTCCGAATTTTTCTAGAAAGCAGGTTTCAAACCTTTCCCAAGAGACGTTGGTTTGAGGTTGTTGCGCAAAATACCAGGTTGAGGCATTACTCTCAAAAGTGTAGGGGAATAACCTACATACGACATCCTTGTGCTTGACACTCCGGAGCCTAACAAATAACATAAATTGCTTGATCTTATCCTCAACTGATTGCTTCAAATCTGGGTCAAATTTGGGTAGTCACTTTTTCAGATGTTTGGGCAATGGGTGTTGGGGTTCAGGTACTGCCATGGCATCTTGATCGAGCCAAGGTATGGAGGGATTATTTTGGTTTTCCATGGGAGTTGGTGGAGTTGAAGGTTGAGATCATTCAGATGAAGAATTGCCTTCGTCCAATGATTCCTCTATTGAAGAGGGTGGAGAAGAAACCTATGGGGATGGTGGGATACCAGATCCCCCAACACCATGGATTAATGCTTTATAAGGATCGGTGATATTACCGCATAATGTGTTACCGAGCAGACCAATGTCAAGAGGTTGTTCTTGCAGATTCATGAAATCAAGGGGTTGATTAAGCTTTCTACCAGACTATATGATTCAGGACAAAGCACTTTCAGTTCTTAGAATCGATTGGCGAACAATTTCTTGTAAGTCAATCCCTTGAGGAACTAGTGTCACCAGTTCAATGGGAATGTCGGGAGTAGTTTCTGAGGTAGTAGCTGGGTCAAGCGTAATGTTAGGGTTTGAGTGACTACATGTTATGACAGGAGAATGATTGTTTGGGGGAGTCCTACAGCCTCATCGTGCCATCAATGACTTTCAATTCCTCCTTTTAGCGCCATTTGTTGATGGGCATTTATGACACACCATCAACGAGAAGGTAATATCCGTACTGAGTTTTTCTATTTAACCCAAGTCGTTTGGTATAATCTACCCTGACCAGTTTTGTGGCTCTGTTGGCCAACCAGAGTTCTAAATCAACTAAAAGATTCGAACTAACTAAAGGTACAATTCTATCAATCAACACATAAATTACAAATGCTTAACTAACAGTGTTTATGTATAATATATATATATATACAATTTAGAAGGTTTAAGCAAAGCCTTGTGAAAATAATTGTTTTAAAATAATGGATCTAAAAAAGATTAAAAATAAACAAAATTATTCTAGTACTCTAATTCCCAAACTAATAAACAATGAGAGAATAAGATTGTAAATGATATAAAGAAAATGAACAAAGCATTTAATGTTTAAATGATGCAATCACTATTCGTTCACAAATCAACAAATTAAATAAATAATAAACTAACTAACCTCTCATTGATTAGCAGTACTATGATAGATTCATCTCTCTGTATTTGTATAAGCTCCTCTTAACCTGTGTCAAGTGTAAAGCTATGAAAAAAGAAATCATAATACTTCCTGAAAAAACTCAAAGAAATCTTTTATATTCCGGAACAAGTCTGAGATGACAGAAAGACAAGTGATTTTATATCATGTGACTTTAGAATGTCCAATAACTGAAAATGAAAGAAATTCCAATTCTCAGTAATGGTATTACCAGCTACCTAACATTATATGTAAACTCAAAATGCTAGGATAGGTGAAAAGTCACAGATATCAACAACACCAAAATATAACAAACCGCATAAAAAAACATGACATAAAAGATTATATGCAGAAAAGACTGAAGATAGTTCGATACAAATAAAATTTCACATCTATTAATTACATGAGAAAACAATGAAACAATGCACATTCTACACAGGACAAAAGCCAAAGAGTAACCTATTTTCCCATATAGTTTCAAAAAATAAGTCCATCATATGGTCTAGGAGGAATCGCCCCTATCACTGGGCAAGCAATGCTATTTAAAAAAGTTTCTAATTTGTTCCTCATATCATGCAAGATAGAGACAAATATTTTAAAATAAGATTTTACTAAAATAAAATAACAAAAAGATAATTCTATTGAAGTCTTCCAATCCAAAATAGTTACATTATTAAACATTGTTTTTCAAAAACGAAAATTACTAGTCCACTAAAAGCTCAACCCATGACTCATTCTACTAATCGTAGCACATCGATCTGTTGTTCACCTGAGACAAGGAAAAAAAATCTAAATTATACAATAATCAAAATAAACAATTCAAAAGACAAGTTACATAATCTTCGATTTTGTAGCTGGTTTAAATAAAAATGAAATAAAAATGAATATACTTATTATCCAAACAAAATCAAATCGTGAAATACAAGGGAACTATTTACCAATTATAAATTCGAAAGAGAAACATCAGAAACATTTGAGTTTATAATAGTATTGAAATTGGTGGAGTTTTTAATCACCACATTTCCAGATCTCTTAATACGCTTGTTGGCTTTGTGTGAAGTCAATCGAACGCAAGCTCTGAGCTCATCGTTTTCCCTCTCAGGAACTGGGTTCCGAGTGACTATTTGATTCAACTGTGCCTGTAGGTAAGGAATATCATGATAGTACCTTTCGATCTAGTCGAAACAACTCTCACAATACATTGGTTCATGATTTGGTAAATGCCGGGTATGATCTGTAGTGGGTAACTTACACTGTTCCATGATTCTTTTGAGATCATGCTGAATGCCTGAAAAACCTTTTTGTTTCTTTAAGGAAGGAGGTAAATTGAATACAAAATCGAATTGGGGTGCATCGATGCTGGTATCATCGACAAAAATCTGGTCATCAATATCAATAACAAGGATAGGATTTTCATGATCGTGATGTTGATTCCTCAACATTATGAATATGAGTCAACCAGATCTCTTTTTCTTAAAATCAATGTCTGGAACTCTTTGTGTTTTTCATCTACCCTATTTCTTGATTTTACTCTCATTTAAATCACCCACAACTAGCCTAGGACTAGGAACAACAAGGACCTTACCCTTCAGATTATCCAATACATCTTCTAAGGATTTTTTAGGAATAAAATCGGGTCTCTGGTGTGTGGCTTTGGATGACTTATGAAAAACAATAGGGGTTTTAGTTATTGACATAGGGCATCCTTGTAATTCAACATGTAAGTTTCTTAGAGAAGGAGTTGATAGGAAAGGGATGGTGGGCTCATCAGAATGTAGAGGCGATTCTATTACGGTTTTAGGTGTAGAGAACCCATTCCTATCCACGAAACCTTTCCAATTATCCACAAGTTTTGACAATTGTGAAAGGACCAAAATTCGAATCAGGCCGTGATGAAATAAGATAGACTTTGCATTAAGGTTTCATCTTTGGTAAACTCTGGCCATTTTTTGGAGGTTTTTAAGCAAGTAGAATGACATATTTAAACCAAAACCTAAAAACACCATCAACAAATAGACATGAAACAGGAAAACTAGTCCATATCTACTCTCGTAGGTGACAAACTGCTTAAGTATCAAAAGTAAACCATGCCATTGAGGTTTAAACAAAACAATTGGTGTACCTTTGACATTGTAGCATGACCTCTTGGAAGCCATTAGTAGGTTCCAAGGGATGCCTTCGAATTTGAGATTTTTGAACTAACGAGCTCCTTCTTGGGGAAATCCTGTGGTTTCTGTAATTGAACCCTCAATCACTTCCAACTGTAAATATCCTATATTGGCCTTAGCACCATCGAAGGTTTAGGAAAAATCTTGAGCAACCTCGAGGTTAAAACCCTCGAATAATTGTATGAACCTAACCCAACCAAAAGCCACGAGATCATCCACCAYGTCATTGTGTGAGAGCAGGGMYTGTGAGCCATTCAACTCCATCCTCACCATAGGTGCCATCGGTTTGGTCATGAAATAACTTCAAGAGTAGTGAAGGGGGGAGCGTGTTTGAAACCACATGAAACAAAGGATAAGCTCTGCATTTTCGGAGGAGACCCGATACCTAAGACTTTAGGATAAAGCCACCATATCCACCACTCAGGCTGTTGAGTGGATGCTTAACCAGAGGACACACGTGATTGAGAACTACCTCCTCTAATGAACACCTAGCCCAAAAATGAGGAACTACCACTTGAGGAAATGAATGCGATCTTGTGCTAGCAGGATGAAGGAGTAAATGTTTGAGAGCATGATTGTCAGTCCTATACAATAATGATGAGACTGTGATATGACAATAAGGGATAGTACTCATATTTCAAGTTATACCAAAGTTTTTGTTTCATGCATGATTGTAGATGTGGTAACATGATAGTATAACACTCCCAATGCAAAAGTGACTAAGGCACACTTCAAATGTTGATTAAGGTTGGTTATCATTGATGTCAACCCTTGAAGAAATCTCGGTAGCACAAAGGTTTGGGTAATGGACCCAAGTTTGTTTGATGTAAAGATGACTCATTATTGTCTTGTCATGGTTGATAAGAAGTACATATGGATGAAATCCGAAGTGGTCCCCTTATGGTGAACACCTTCATGGGAAGACATTTTATGGATTTAGTTATCCTAGAAGTATGGTTAGAGAGCCCATGATTACATTATGGAATAATGAGATGAAGGACTGTGAATTTGTCAGTGAAACTATATTAGGTGCATAATGCTTGTCATGCCATTTCTGGTGGTATGTGCAACGTCACATAACTCCTCACGGTTAGAGAGTTACGACCATATGAAGTTGGAGAACCCTCATGAGTCTTATAGAAGCCCCCAAGACTCAAAGTGTCTTGCAAAATAAATTATTTTAAATGGAGAAGCCCTAAAATAAGGAAAGTGTAAGGCTACATGAAGATATAAATAAGAGGCAAACCTCACTCATTAAGGACACACTTGTACATATTGTATATCTATTTTCTTATGTAAAGCTTATTGTAAATACTTGTGGATACATCTGAAGTGGCGAATATTTGAGGTAGCACGAAGGGTTGACGATGAAATTCTCGGAATTACAACAAATACAAAAAACCCTATTTTCTGAGGTGTACGTGGGCTGCCTGTGTATAGGGTGAGTACATGTACCCGGGTTGTCTGTGAATAGGGTGCGTACATACGCAGACTGGCTGTGTATAGGATCCGTACGTACGTAGGATGGCTATGTATAAGGTGAGTGCATGCTTATAAATCCATGGAAACTTGAGAAGATGAAGATGGAGAGGTTCTAGATTCTGAGATCAAGCTCCCAGGAAGGTCTAAAGTGCTCAGATACATCAGATCCATCCATTGGTTCAAAAGGTATGTCTTATTTCAATGAATAGTTGGATTTTGATGTATGCATGAGGAATGGAAATGGAGATTTGAGGATTCTCCCTAGAGAGACTAGTGGCTACATGGGATCTTCTGTATAAGTCAGATCTATAGAAATACAGTGCTGGTATGTTCATCATTGATACTTCTTGTGAGGCACATATTGTATTTCTTGGCATATGGCTAAGGTTTTTTATGGTACATGGTTGATAGTTTGTATTTGTGTAGTAGTTGATGTATTGAGAGGATGAATATTAGAAAGGGTTTGATGACTAAGATCATGTGAGGGATATTATACTTGTTCATGATTACACACACTTATGTGGCACATGACTAGAGAGAGACATATTTGCCTTGAGTAAAGGTTATGTATGAGGATTCATACACAGGGTACAATTACAGTCTGGATATAGTGATAGGTTGCATATCTATGTGAAAGAAGTAACAGAAGGTCAGAAGTTTTCAAGAAAAAGGAAACCCTAGTTTTCAGAAGGCATACACAGGCTGCATAACAGATAGGGTGCGTACATACGCAGGATGCAACGCTACAGGTCACATATAAGGCATTCATTTTTGTAGATACATGTTTATTTTAGGTACAGATTGATTACAGGGAAGTTGTGCAGATTGGATACAGGTCAATGGTACAGGCTGATACAATTTTACAACAATGTATCTCACAGTGACAGGTTGTCAATGGTTCCATCATTCTACTTCTACTTCAGTATGGTTGGATGGGGCAAGGACATGTGGTTGTTGCCACCTTCTGGTTGAAGCTAGAGAATATAGAGGGTTGTAGTTTCTTTCTGGTTGTAGCCAAAGAATTGGGGAGTTGGAGCTTCCCTGAGGTTGTAACCTGAGAAACTAGGGGGTTGGAGCCTCCTTCCAGTTGTAGCTGGAAAACAAAGGAAGTTGGTGCTTCCAATGAGTGTAATTTTTCAAGACATATAAGAAAAATCATTCCATGGTTTTCTCCT
>SNQJ01S0172302.1:0-20446 GCA_010110895.2 Picea sitchensis
ACATATGATATGTGATCGTGAAAATATCTCAAGCATGAAGAAAAATGAAACCTCTCATAAAGTGGAACTTGGAGACAATATCTCTTATGGAGTCAAAGGATTGGGAAAAACTTCTATCGAAATGGAATCAAGTAACAATGTTCATCTTAAGAATGTTTTATATGTTCCTAGTATGAAAAACATTTTAGTATCTATTTCTTGCTTGGAAGACAAAGGATATAGAACAACCTTTTTCAATGGAAAAGTTCTTGTATGGTCCAAATATTAAAAAATAGAAGATGCTAGAGTTACTGGGATACGTGAAGGAAGATTGTATAAACTCCTAGGTCTGAATACTCAAGCCCTTGTACATGATGAACTCAATCCTAGTGAGTTATGGCATAGAAGGTATTATCACCTTCATTATCAATAATTTCCATCTCTAAAATAGATGGTTGTAGGCATACCATAACTACAATCAATAAACGAAGGTATTTGCAAAGGATGTACACTTGGGAAGAATATTAAGAAACCATTCCCAAGTAGTGAGAATAGATCCAAGGAGATATTGGATCTGATACACTCAGATGTATGTGGTCCTATTCTAGTGAAGTATTTAGGAGGCTCTCTTTACTATGTAACACTCATAGATGATTTCTCAAGAAATACTTGGATGTACTTGATAAAGAAAAAATATCAAGTATTTGTAAATTTCCAAGAATTCAAAGCTGAAGTGGAAAACTTGACAAATAAGAAGATCAAGACGATAAGATCTGATAATGGAGGAGAATACACCTCCAAAAAGATCATTTCCTTTTATAAAGTAGCTGGGATTAGGAGGGAGCTAATTGTCCCACATAATCCTCAACATAATGGTGTGGAAGAAAGAAAGAAATTTTCCATTGAATAATATGTTAAGGCAATGATGAATGACCAAAATATATCCATGTTTCTATGAGGAGAAGCATCTATGACAAATTTATATATTCAGAATAAAATTCCTCATCGTATATTGAAGAACATGACTCTAGAAGAAGCCTTCTCAGGAAAGAATCCAAGTGTGGAACATTTAAGGATATTTGGGTGTCATGTCTATATCCATGTTCCCAAGGACAAAGGGAAGAAGTTGGAACCTTTAGGAAAGAAGAGCATATTCGTTGGATATAGTGATACATCAAAAGCTTACAAAATCTATGTCCCAGGTCAACAAAAGATTGAAATTAGTAGGGACATAAATTTTGATGAGAATATTTCCTTCAAGAAATATATAGAAGATCCCATAGACTCCAATGATGAAGAAGAATATGAGGACCCCAAGGAAGAAAGTACATGTTCACCGGAACATCCCAATGAAGAACCAAACTAGCCACTTGAACATGTAGAACCAATTATTGTAACCAAGAACATAGAACAACCAACATGGCTAGAATCCACCTTACAAGAAGAAGAAAGACATAAATATCCCAGTGGCACTAATCCAGGAGGCTCCCCAAGCTCAGAAAATGCTCAAAAATTAAATTTCTTGGAATTGAGTGAAACTAATTCCATTGCGATCGTCTCGTCATGTTGATTCCGTCCATATATTTACTTTCTCAAATGGGCTCTTTATGAGAGAGTTATTGCACTTTGATCAGATTCTCAAACAACTAAAAAGTCAAAGGTCAACTGGGAAAAAGTCAATGCTGACGTCAACATGACATCACCAAAGCTATTTAATGATGCAGATGTGGTAGAGACATGTGGCAGCATTGCAGTAGTTTACTGGGTAGATGACAGATCCAATCAGAATTGGACAAGTGGCACATTCTAGGAAAATTGTTTGGTGCCATGTGGCACCCCATCATTCGGTGGTTGATCCAAAATTTTGTAGCTCATAGGATTCGATCCCATGACCTTTTGGCATAGAAAAGTCTTGGGAATGGTCCAAATCAAAATGCGCCATGTGAGTGCCTTGTGTATACAAGCCACATTAAAATTATTTAAAATGCATATTGTAATGTGGCAGAAAGGGGGGGCTAGGGATAAGCCCCAACCCATGGTTACATAAGAAAACAACCAAGGCACGGGCGCCTCACCTAACCACCAGAGCACGTTTAAAGGGGAGGTTCCATGATACGTGCACCAAAACCATGTGCTAGTGCAATCTTGGGGCCAACGCTTGGCCATTTTTAGTGCATATGACCACTATTTGAGGGGCATGTGCTACATTTTGGGGTCTTAAGCCCAAATTTATGCAAAAATGGTTTTTTTACTATAGGTTTTGACAATTATAGTTGATTTTTTCCTGATATAATGATTAGAATTGTTTTTTTGAGGATATGTTGGCCATTTGGAGGGGGGTTTGATCCCAGAAAGAGGCCAGATCTTGAGGGGAAGTTGGGCTTCCTCATTTGAGCCTGAAAACTATATAAAACAAGATTTTTTAAGCTTTGGGGAGAATTTTTGATGGACGGATTTGAAGGAGCATCTTTGTAATTTTTGGCCTTTTCTCATGTTGTTGAGAGGAGTTTGATGATGCATGTATGAATCTGAGCAAGGAGGTCTTGCATAGCAGATCTAAAGCATGTAATGTAACAACAAAGAGCCTATGTAAGAGAACTTTGAGCATTTAAAGAGAAATAAAGAGGTACTCCACTTGGAAGCGGGCCCAAAGACGTAGCCAACGATTGGTGAACTCTGTTAACAAGTTCTTGTCTCTATTTCTCTTTCTATTTTGTTGTTCTCTTCTTGTAATTTCCAACATGGTTATTAATGGATGATCTCTTTATTCACTTATAAACATCAAGTAAAAGTCACCTTTTATATTCCGCAATAAGTTAATGAGTTTATGTATTTTGCATTCTTATCGATCCGATGCATAAAGTACAATAAACTAAACTTCCAATTTATCAGTAATACCTTTGTTTTTGGATCAGGCACCTTCAGGGAAAGAAAGAGGAACAAAATATTCTCTAGTTATGCAACACTCATGACAATTCTTGTCAATGTAGAACCTTCCACCTTTGAGGAAGCAGTGAGGAAGAAAGAATGGAAGGAAGCTATGATGGAATAATATCAATTTATCATGAAAAATGATGCATGGGAAATTGTGCCTAGACCTAAAGGAAAGTTTGTTGTAACTTCAAAATGGGTTTACAAGATAAATCATGAAATATATGGGAGTATCGATAAATACAAGGTGAGATTCGTGGCTAGAGGGTTCTCCTAGCAAGAGGGAGAAGAATATGATGAGAAGTTTGCTCCAGTTTCCGGATATACCTCTATCAGAGCCATCATATCTCTTGCATCATCCATGGGTTGGAGTTTACATCAGATGGATGTAAAGACTAATTTTCTCAATGGAGTAATTGAGGAAGAACTATACATAGAGAAACCTCAAGGTTTTGAGGTACACCTAAGAGATACCCATGTATGTAGATTAAAGAAGGCCTTGTATGGACTCAAGAAATCTCCAAGAGCTTGGTATGCATGAATTGATAGTTACTTGACGAGACTTGGACTTTCTAAGAGATATGATGATCCAAACCTTTATTACAAGGTTGTGAATGATGCACCTGTGATCCTACTACTATATGTTGATGATTTGTTTATGAAAGGTGAAATTCCTCTCATTATTCATTGTAAGAAGGAGCTAGCCTCTGAATTCAATATGAAGGATCTTGATATCATGCATTATTATTTGGGACTAGAAGTATGGTAGAAGCATGGTGAAATATTCCTAGGGAAAGGGAAGTATGTTGTAAATATCCTTCAGAAGTTTGGGATGATGGATTGCAAATCCATGGCAACTCCCATGGTGATAGATATGAGGAAGTTGAGAGACTCTAATTCTGATGCAGTAGACTCACCCCTGTACCAGTAGTTGATTGGCTCATTGATGTGTTTGGTGAATACCCGACCAGACATTTTCTTTGTTGTGAACACGTTGATCCAGTTCCAGGTGGAACCTAGACATGAGAATTAGATAGCTGCAAATCATGTTTTGATATATCTTCGTGGGACACTAAAATATGGTTTGAGATATGCCTCAAATAGTGATGTACAACTACATGGATTTACTAATTCATATTGGGAAGGGAGTGAAAATGAAAAAAAGAGTAATTATGGTGTATGTTTTAGTTTGGGATCTGCTATGATATCATGGGATATAAGGAAACATAAGTCTTTTTTACTCAACATTGCAGAAGCAAAGTATATTGCAGTTTGTGATGCTTGAACGGAAGCTTTATGGCTCTGTAAGCTGGTTTCTGGACTAGTTGATCAGGTGTTGGATTTGAATGTGATACATTGTGATAATCAAAGCTATGTGAAGCTTTCAAAGAACCCCGTGTTCCATGACAGGTCGAAGAACATTGAGATCAAGTACTACTTTATCTGTGATAAATTCCATAAGGGAGAAGTGGTTGTCCAGTACATCTCCACCGATGAGCAGACAACTAATAGTTTGACAAGCTTATGCCCAAGATAAAGTTTGCATACTTGAGGGACAAGCTAGGACTCGTGGAGATTTCTCCCTTGGTTGAAATGGAGGAGATGACTTCCTTAGTTAGGAGGGAGTGCTAATATATGTTATCATGGATAGTCAGTGTGTTGGTGTAAAGACATTCTCCTTGTGGAGAATGGTCAAGGTTGACATATTGTTGGTATGTATCATGCTAGTACAACTTAGATATGATGTTTCAACATCATGCTAGTACAACTTAGATATGATGTTTCAACATCATGCTAGTACAACTTAGATATGATACATATGTCTTGATATGCATTGTGCTATTACAACTTAGATATGATACATTGGCATCATGCTAGTACAACTTAGAGATGATGCTTATTCTTGAGTCAGATTATTCTAGATATGATCATGCTAGTACAACTTAGATATGATGTAGAACATCATGCTAGTACAAATTATATATGATCATACAAGTTAGAGATGATGCAGATGACTCACATCATGCTAGATATGATCATGCTAGTACAACTTAGATATGATGCAGAGCATCATGATAGTACAACTTAGATATGATCATACAACTTAGAGATGATGTAGATGACTCACATCATGCTAGATATGATCATGCTAGTACAACTTAGATATGATGCAGAGCATCATGATAGTACAACTTAGATATGATCATACAACTTAGAGATGATGCAGAGGCATTGATCTACATCATTCTAGTACAACTTAGATATGATGCATTCACATCATTCTAGTACGGATTAGATATGATGTAGATGGTACTCCAAATAATTCTAGTACATCTTAGATATGATGCATTCACATAATGCTAGTACAAATTAGAGATGATGTAGTGGAGAGATTCAACATCTGTTGGGACAACTATTCTTCTAGGATGTATGTCTAGATTAGAATAATGGTCCTTGAATCACTCTATTGACTGAGTGACTTATGCGAGACACTATGTTGAGTGTGCTAAGTCCAGCACATGGCTTATTCAACATCATGCCCGATTACTCAAATGGAGTATGACCTTGAGAGATGATGTGGTTGATGATATATTTTGATGCCAGGATGCTATTAGATGATACCGATAGTGATGATGTTTCTTGTGATCATGAGATATCCTATGTGGCTATGACAATGCTACTTGTTAATACCTCCCTATATAGGAGGGAGTTTTGATATTATGGTAGTTGTGAGAAGTATAAACCTCCATGTCTAACTGTTGTGTCTGTTTCGTCACTTGGGTGAGAAAAACAAGGGCACTTATGAGTCTAGCTGGGCCTGCTAGACAAGGTAGAGGTTAGTGTATGAATTAAACAATTCAAGAACATGAAATAAACAAGAAATAAACTAAAAACAACTAAGGAAATGAAACTAGAATGCATAAGAAACTTTGAACCAAAATCAATCAACCAAATGACCAAGATTATGCCACCAATGGAAAACTATATTAGTTGGAAAACATCGTAGAGAAAGGAGGACTTATCGATCCCCTCTTCCTCCTTGGGAGGGCTCTTGAGTCCCCTATTTGAGAGATCTTATTACAATGATAAACAAGAAAGAAAATAGTGAAGAAATCCAAGATTATTCCCTCAAGAGGTGAGTGGAATATCTTATTGAGATGTTGCTAGAATGCTCAAAGAAGAAAAGAGGTTTCTTGAAGGAGAATAGAGGAAGCATAAAAATACTATGAGATTCTTAAATTCTTAGTGCACCCATGGCCTTCATTTATAGCATGTCTTTGAGGCAATATCCAACTAGTTCTTAGTGTGGACAAGGGGCCCTTTAGGGTTGTTGGCACAAGGGCAGACCCGGGGTTCAACGCTTCAACAACACACCAACAAAACCCTAACTATCGGCCCTTTCGGCAACACCTGCGAAGCAGATGAAGTCTCACCCGAGGTTGAGGCAGGGGGGGTTGCAGGAATCAGGTGTCTGCAACCTATATAGGACATAGATCTGTGATCACAATACTTAACATAGCACTTAGCAATTAACATTCATTAGTCTTTAACCCTTATTCACATCGTAGGTCAAACCTTGATTACAAAACAACACAGTATTAATCAAGATCTAAGTACATCTAATCATTTAGCATATAACATCCGAGTAGATCTAACATTCATTCATACCTAAATCACTAAGCATCAATGGATTAAGCAATTAAATACATAAAAAACATAAACAACATAGCACAAATCACATCAACACAGGATATATGTGGTTCACCCTAGTGTGGGGCTACATCCACCAACTCTTCTTCTCTTCTTTATTAGTCTCTTCATTCTCCTTACAAGCACCAAGCCATAAAGCCAACTCTGCATAGGACAATATATCTGCATGCACCTCGCCAGATCCTCCTTCCCTGAGTTGGATCAAAGCACAAAGCCTTACACAGTCTGTCTACACCAAGCACTTACAAAACGCTTGCACTTAGTTCTGCAAGTCTTAACACATCTTCTTGCGCATAACTAATATTACCACTAAGATATCGGATTTCTAGGTCTACTTCTTAAATCACCTAGATACTTATTTATACATTAAAAAAAGGGGCCTCAGCATGGGTGAACCCATGGGCCGACATCCCATACCCGTTACATAAACCCTAAATCCCAAAAATCCCGCAAAAAAGGCGAGATCCCGTGACCTCCGCTTCACCTAGGCACATTGTCTTCGACCATATTGTCGAAGTCCCAAAAATGGTTAAACATGACCAATGTTTCCACAAAACTTGTTCGAGGGCCAACAGGCCCCCAACACTCACCTATGACTTGTCTTGAGTCACTCTGATCTAGGAAACACTGCTTTGAAGGCCTCAATCTTAGCTCGAGTTGCCTTGACTTTCTGCTTCACCAGAGCCTCCTGCTCGGTGAAAACTTGAATGACTTTCTCTGTGATAGGCCCTTCCAGGCATTGTTTAACTAATGCGACCACCTATTCCAGTTGTGATCCTTGTCCCTCGATTTCTTCAAAGAGGGTGCAAGCTTCATCCTGCACCGGATGGAGTCGTTGTGTCACCTCCATGACTCAACTCTGAATGGCAGTGACCTACTATTGGACTGTGCATTGCTCTTGTGATCTCTTCATCTTCTCAACGGTCATAAGTTGCTTCAGTTGTACTTGCATGGTCGACGCCTGCTTCTTCGCTTCCTGGATTTGTGCCTCGAATATCCTCACCTCCAGGTCTTCTGCAAGGTGCTCATAAGTCTGCACACTTTGGTTACTAAGTTTCTTGCATTCTAAGGCCAACGCATTAATTATCTCTATTGCTCTCCTGACAGTTTCTTCCCTTTGATCTCTTACTTGTTGTGGGGTGCTAGGCACTTCTTGAAATTCTAGCTCTGCTACTCTTTCTTGAAGCTGCTGAATGACCTCGATGAACTTCCCCACTTGGCTCTTATTTGTCTCTTCTTCCATTTGAGCCAATCCTGGAACATAGCGAAGTGCTCTAGTGACTTCTTCTCTAACTCCAATCTACTCTACACGAAGCTGGTATTTTTCTCTCTGGATCTGCTCTTTGTCTTCTTTGAAATTTGCTCTAAGGTCATCTTTCTCTTGCTGAACAACCTGACGCCTCTTGAGGGCTTCCTCCTTTTCTTTCTTCAATGCCTCTGTTGCCTACTCTTTTTCTTCCTATACTCGACAAAGGAGAGACTCTGTAGCATCTGCTATCCTTTGCAATTGGGTGGGCTCATCCCCCAACTATACAAATTATGACGATGACGACATAGTAGACACTACGGGGCTCGAATAGAGAGCTTGTTGTACCCCCTTCAACTCTGCCTCGATTATGTCATACATTGTCTCCTGCTTTGCTTCATTTTGTTGCAAGATATCCTCTAAATAATTTGCCACAGTTGCAATGATGAAGTCAATATCATCCACTATGAGTACATTTTGTGACTGAGGCTTATTGGCTCATGACTTCTTCCGTGTTGAGGGTTTCTTTCGAGAAACCTTTCTTTTCTTTGACGTATCGGCCTCTGTAAGGGGATCTTTTGACGGTGT
The DNA here is from genome assembly GCA_010110895.2 of Picea sitchensis. NCBI lineage: Eukaryota > Viridiplantae > Streptophyta > Pinopsida > Pinales > Pinaceae > Picea > Picea sitchensis. Next base: position 8,456 of record SNQJ01S0172302.1, read on the forward strand.
CACTTCACCCTCTTCTTTCTTGTCTTCTTCCCCTCCCTCTTCTTAGTTTACTTCATCACCTCCTCCTCCTCCAAGTGAGTCATGCGTAGTTTCCTATGATGCGTTGTTTATCTCTTGAAATTCTTCCTTCTTTTTATTTTTCTTAGCACTACTCGGTCCATCCCACTTTGTCCAGGTGACTATAGGAATTTCGATGAGGTCGGGGTCGAAGAGTTCTGCATCTCTAACTGGTAGAAGGAATTTTGTAGGCCATTCCTTGGTTATCTCCTCCATATCTTCCTCAATCAATTTGTAGTAAGACTACAACTCCTCCTTGTTTTCATCCCCACACACGGTGATATATATGAAGTGTCGGTCTATGCAGAACTTCACGAATGGATTGAACCTATGGAGTGTATTCGACGTCATTCATGGGAAAGATTAAATGGCCCATGTGACTTGTAAGTAGTAAGTGTGGAAGACAACGCTCGACTATCATTGCTTTTCCATATCACTTGTATAACACAAGGTGGTGAACCTTGCGGCCAGTTGTTCTGATGGATCAACTTCTGGGAATGTCGCTCCCTTCAGCATATCCCAAGTGACAAATTCTATAAGAATGATTAACTAGCTAAAGTGGAGTTCATAGCCTTGGTCCTACACTTCATGATAGTCCTTCTCCAACTCATTGATGAGGTAGCTTTCCCAGTTCATTTGCATGCCCTCGACGCACTTCCATGCGAGGTTGACGACGAACCTTGTAACTTGCATTGGTCGGTTCTTCCTGATGAGATTTCCAGCAATCAGGTGACAACCTAGGCGCACTGCATCATCTTTGATGGAGGTTATCTTATAGCCTCACTTCCCCTTCTCCACATCGCCATAGGTTTCCTTTATACGCTGCGCTAGGGAGAAATCTACAACCTTCCCTGGATAGAACTGGTGAGGGTATAGTCCTTGCATGCTCAATGCAGTGATCATGTGGATTAGTGTTGGATCCATAGTCACGCACATGTCTAACTAGAGATAACCTCCATAGTAGCATAATAGGAGGAGTTTAACGCACACGTTTACCTTCTGATGTCTACCGAAGTGGGGTATCTTCATGATGTTGAGGATGGTGGACCTCATGATCTCCTTGAACCATGACTAGGGGACTATCTTCGGCTTCTTCCCAGTCATCTTTGTCAAGTACCTATGTGGTGTGATAAATGCATAATTATTCTTATCTGCTAGGTTAAAGTCGCTAATCTTAAGATCAGGGATCAGTCCTAGCTGTAGTCCAACTACGCGTATCCCCTTCGGGAGGTACATAGTGATGAGAGTGTACTCAAAGTCATGCAAGACACTTTCACAAATAACTGTGCCATCCAAAGGTGGGATGTAGTCAGGCAAGACCGATGGGATCATCTTCGTGTTCACCAGGTCGTCGCAGTGCTTGCTTCTCTTCTTTGTCATAGTTCGAGATGGCCCAGATCGATGTCCAGTCAAGGGGGATGCTTGAAATCCTCACGTCGATGAGGCTTGTACTCCTGTGGGCATAATGTTCTTAGCCATAAGGTCTATTAGGATCTCCTCCATAGACTTATCTATTGCGCTAAAGTCGCCCGACATGCACGCTCATGGTCAAATAGCTCGGGTAGGAGAACAAACACTTAAGGTAAGAAAAATGGGTGGTGAGGTCTCAAAAGCACAACATGATGGAAATTAGTTCTCTGTTCACTCGGATAATCACAATTTGAAAAATTTTCTCCAGTGAGGCATTCGACGGATTAAATAAACAATCTCGTAACGGGTTCATCCAACAGATCGAAAATCCTCAATCAATATGATTCCATCCATTATGGCACAGTCCCAATGGTCCAATGGCGATCTTTCCGACAATAAATTCATTTCTAGTTGTTCCAAAGCATCGTTCTAACAGTCGGGATGCCTCCAATGGTCATATAGCTTCGCCAAGTCGAATTTCTCTTCTGTGTTTCTCTGCTATTCTAGCGAGGTTCAAGTTCTTCAAACCTTCCTTCTGCGAAGTCCTCTCTGGAGCTTCTTGCAATTTTTCTAACTTTTCTTTCTTCTTACTGAGCTTTATGGCCTTCTTTCTTGTGATCTAAGTCTTTGGATTCCTCTTCCCATTTTTTTTCTTATCTTATCTTATCATAGTAACTTCGCATTGTTGATGTTCTATCAAAAGTTTCTCATGCAATATCTCTTCTCTTACTACTTCCGGGGTAGGTTCTCTTCTCTCCTGCATGGATAGGTTCTTTAAGCCTTCTTGCATTCTTTCAACTCTGAAATCTAGGTCTTTGGCCCTCAGTTTCTTTGACTTGTCCTATTGTTCTTCTATTAGTCGCATTATTTTCTTGGCTATGAAGTCACTTAATTCTTGCTTCTTATGTTCTATGGCTTCCTCTTCTTCTTTCCTCCGAATTTGATCTTTCTCAATCCAGGTCCTTCCTAACAAAAGTGCAAAAGGATCATTGTTCTCAACAAACTTAATGGCCTCAAATTCATCTTCATTCGATGCTCCATGAGCAATCATAGGTACATGAGTAAGTCTCCCACATAGGGTTATCATCTTTCCTTTAAACAATCCTATCCCTTCTAATGAAGGAATCATAGCAGGCTTTCCCAAAATTTCCCAAGTACTTTCTGGCATAATGTTCACCTGTGTTTCCTCATCCAAGACACAGTCTATGTTGAAGTCTCCTATCCTTGTTTCTATGCACTGCTTTTCTTTTAAGATCTCTGGTAAACTGATGTCTCTGTGATCATTCAATGTTTCTTTCAGATGTAATAACATAGTCTTTGATTCTGTCTGATTCTCTAACATATCCTTAGTTCTTGAACTTCCTCATGGATTTCTTCTCTTAAGTTCATATTTTCAACTTTAGCAATCATTCTAGGGAAATCCAAAACCTCATGACCAATAAATTTACAACAAATACAAATAGGACCTCTACCAGGGCATTCCTTAGCAAGATGTATCGTTCTTCTGCAACTATAACAAAGTGTCAATCCTCTCTTTCTCTTAAATGATCCCCAACCTTTCTTGTATTACACACTGGGATCACAGTGATGGACCTGCAATATGCAAACATTCTTTCTAGGTTCCTGCATCCACTTGTCAGTCCAAAAATTATTTCTATGCATATGAATAACATATCTTTCACTATCGCTATCAGATCTATTCATATCAAATCTTCTTTCTGCTAGTTGTGCCCTAGTTTTCAAACTAGGACAAAATCTATCAAACATACCTAGATTCATACTTTCAAAGAAAAAATTTCCACTTATCTTACCTTTACCAGAGCACACATATTTAATATCTTACCTCTTTCTTCATATTGGGCTTCCTTCTCTTAGCATAGAACTTTGCAAGTCAAGTAGAATATTGTGCACTACATCAACAGATCTATGCACAGATCTTTCTATTTTCTTCAGTTTCCAGCAATGACAGTTTCAGGACCCGACAATGGAACTATTTGTTGGAATAGGGGCAGAACCATGGTTCAATGCTTCAACATCGCACCAACAAAACCCTAACTACCAGCCCTTTTGAAAAGACCTGTGAAGCAAATGAAGTCTCACCCGAGGTAGAGGAAGGGGGGGTTGCAGGACTCAAGTGTCTACAAGCTAGCTGGGAAACATATCTGTGATCACAATGCTTAATATAAGTTGGCACAGGGACATAACTAGGGTTCAACGCTTCAACAATGCACCAAAAAAACCCTAACTAATGACCCTTTCGGCAACACCTGCGAAGCAGATGAAGTATCACCTGAGGTAGAGGCATGGGTGGTTGTAGGACTCCAGTGTTTGCAACCTTAGCTGGGAAATAGATCTGTGATTATAATAATCTAACAAATCACTTAGCAGATGTCATTCATTAGTACTTAACCTTTGTCTACAACGTGGATAAACCCTAATTACAGTGCAACACAATATTCAACAAGATTCAACACATTTAAGCACTTAGCATAAAGAAACAGATCATATCTGGAATTCATTCACATTATCGAGCACTAAGATATTATATTCATCTAAAAATACATCATTGTACTAATAATTAATCATATGAACCATAAAAAAACCATAATGCACAAAGAAAACACAACATAGGATATACGTGGTTCACCCCCATCCTGGGGCTACGTCCACCAACTCTTCGTCTTCTTTATTATCTTATGTAAATCATCTACATGCACAGAGCCATAAGTTACTAATCTGCATAGGACAAGAGATCTGTGTGCACCTTGCTAGATCCTCCTTCCCTGAGCTAGGTTACAACACAAAGCCTTTTCACAATCTCTTACAGTCACTTTCACTTAGCCTTGCATGTTTCACACAATATGCACAAAGCATGTACAACTATCACTTGCACTTAGCACATTATCACATATATGCCTATATTGTCTCCTCTTACATTGCCTAGACATCTATTTATACATTACAAAATGGGCCTAAACATGGGTAAACCCATGGGACGACATCCCCATACCCGTTACATAATCCCAAAACCCAAAAACACTCTAAAAAGGGGCCTAGATCCCGAGATCTCCACTTAAAATTGCACTCCACCTTCACCATCCTGTCGAAGTCCCAAAATAGTTTAAACCTGACCAAGGATCTCCAAAACTTGGTCAAGGGCCAACAGGCCCCCAATACTCACATGTGACTCATCCTGAGTCACTCTGATCTAGGTAGCTTTGCTTCAAAGCCTTGAGTCTGGCTCGAGCTGCTTCGACCTGCTGCTTCACCAGGGCCTCCTTCTTGGAGAACTCCTGAAGAAATGCCTCGTTCATAGGTACCTCCAAGTGTTGTTCGATTGAAGTGACTACTTGTTCCATCTCTGTTCCTCATCCTTCAATCTCTTCGTTGGACTGGCTAGAGACTTTGAGTCACTTCCATGAATTTTCTCTGTATAGTATGGACCCGTTGTTGAATAGTGCGTTGTTCTTGAGATATATTCATTCTTTCAACTGTTGACAGGAGATTCAGCTATGCCTCTATTGTCATTGATTTCTACTTGGCCTCTTGGAATTGTGACTCCAGTGTCTTTAGTTCGGGATACTTAGTGAGTCTCTCATAAGTCTGTGCGTTGTGATCACTTAGATATTTACATTCCATAGCGAAGGCCTTGATTCTCTCAACTTTTCTCTGAGCAGTGGCTTCTCTTTGATCTCGTACGTCCTACAGAGTACTTGGTACTGTTTGTAGCTCTAGATTTGTTATTCTATGTTGATTTTGTTGGATGGCTTTAGCAAGCTGTGCTACTTGACGCTCCATTAGGTCTTCCTCCTTTTTCTCTAAGCCCGTCACAGAGCGAAGTTCTCTATTGACTGCTTCTTTTACTCCAACCTACTCCACAAGAAACTGTTCTTTATCATGTTGGATCTGCGCCTTTTCCTCTTCAAACTTTGCTTGGAGGGCATCCTTCTCCTGCTTCACAACCCTGTGTTGCTACATTACTTCCTTTTATTCTTGATTTAGGGCCACTGTGGCCTGTTCTGTTTCTTTTTGTGTGCGACGAAGGCGGGCTTTAGTCACATCGACTAGTCTGTGGAGTTCAATAGGCTCATATCCCAAATTTGTTTCTTCTGATGGAGGGGGCACAATGGACACTACATGGATGGAGTGAAGGGCCTATTGTACCCCTTGCAGTTCTAGTTCAATTTTTTCATACATGGTCTCTTTCTTAGCTTCATTTCTCTACAAAAGATCTTATGAGTTATTCAATACAACTTTGATGATGAAGTCGAAGTCATGAAGCATGAGCATAGTCTACAACTTGGTATTACTAGATTTTGACTTCTTCCACGATGTGGGTTTCATGGGAGAAACCTTTCTTTTTTGAGATGGCTCTATGCCATCAGGGGGATTCTGTGTCGGTGTTACCTCACCTTGCTTCTGTTGATATTCTTGCCCATTATTCTCTTCTTTATATACTTTGTCATCACCTCCTCCTCCAGGTGAGTATGAAGCAGTTTCTTTTGATGCACTGCTCAGCTACTGGACTTCTTCTATCTTCTTCCTTCTACCAGTTACAAGTGTATCATGCCCTTCATGAGTGATCACCGTGCTTCCGATTAGTTCAGTATCGGAAAGTTCTACGGGGTCAATAGGGATAAGGATCTATGTAGGCCACTCCTTAGTTATTTCTTCTAAGTCCTCTCCTGTGATTTTTTAATAACTCTGTAGCACTTCTTTGTGTTCGTCTCCGCGCGCAGTGATATAGATAAAATTTCTATCTATGTGGAACTTCACAAATGGCATGAACCTATGCATGGTGTTCGGTGTTATACAAGGGACAACCTCAATAGCCCTGTTTAACTGCAGGTAGTAGGTGTGGAACACCACGTTTGATTTCCATTGTTTTCCCATATCGCTTGAATACCAACCGGAAGTAAACTTCACGACTAAGGGTTTAGATGGTTTTGGTTCATGGAAGGTCACACCTTCTAAAATATCCCAAGCTATGAACGTGATGAGGATCAACAACCAACTAAAATGGAACTCATAGCCCTGATCCTGAGCTTTTCAGAAGACTTGGTCTAACTGGTTCACTAAGTACATTTCCCAATTCATATGTAGCCCCTCCACGCATATCCCTGCGAGGTCAACAACAAACCATGTGACCTGCGTGGGTCTGATATTCTGGACTAGCTTACCAACAATCAACTGGCAAGCAAGGAGAACTGTGCCATTCTGGATGGAGGCTACCTTGTAGCCTCGCTTCCCCCTTCTCTACATCATCATATGTATCTTTAATCTTCTATGCTAGGGCGCGGTCTGCAACCTTGCCTAGGTATAAGTCTTGCGGGTCTGGTCCCTGCATGCTCAATTTAGTGATCCGATGTATCAACGATGGATCAACGATGATGTGTCTGTCTAGCCATAAATAACCTCCATGGAAGCTCAACAACAGGAGCTTAATGCACGCATTAACCTCCTGGTGCCTTCCAAAATGGGGTATTTTCATTACGCTCAGGATGGTGGACTGTGCGAGGTCCATAGTCCAAGGTTGGGGGATTATCCTCAACTTCTTCCCCTTCATCCTATTCAAATACCTGTGAGGAGCAAGCATGCTAAAGTTCTTGCAATCCCCTAGGTTAAAGTCGTTGATCTTTAGTGTCATGATCTTATCTGGCTGAGGATTTCCTATGCGTATCCCCTTCGGGAGGTACGCAGTAACCAAGGTGTAGTTGAAGTACCTGGGGACACTGTCACGATTCACCGCATTGGCTAGAGACGAGATGTAATCAGGCAGGATGGAAGGAATTAGCTTCACGTTTCCCAAGTCATCTTGATGCTTGGTTTTCTTCTCATCTGCAACTTAGGATGGTCTAGATCCACGAGCAGTCGACGGGGAAGCTTGAACTCCTTGCGTCGATGAATATTGAACTCCTATGGGCATCACTCTCTCTGCCATTAGATCGATTAAAATTTCCTCTACTGACTTTTGCACAACGTTGAGCTCGTCCGACATGGACGCTCAAGATCGGATATCTCAGGCTCATGAACAATTTCTCAATGCAATAGAATGGATGGAAAGGTATCAATAAGAGAAACACAATAACAATGAGTTCTCTTGTTTGCTAAGATACAATTCGTGAAAGTGTGCTCGGTGCAATACTCGACGGGATAAGTAGACAACGATGTAGCAGATCCTTCCAACAGATAAGAAGCCTTCATCAATGCAATTTTTCCATTACGGCGTGGTCCCAATGGTCCGATTGCAAGGTTTATGATCATAACTATTATTCTAATAATTTGGTAACGTCAATCTAACGGTTATAATGCCTCCAATGGTCATATCGCTTCGTGATCCAGGAGGCTCCCTAGGCTCAGAAAATGCTTAAAAATGAAATTTCTCAAAATTGAGTGAAACCAATTTCATCGTGACCATCTCATTGTGTTGATTCCGACCATATATTTACTTTCTCAAACGGGCTCTGTATGCGAGAGTTATCGCACTCTGACCGTTTTCCCAAACAACTAAAAAGTCAAAGGTCAACTGGAAAAAAGTCAATGCTAATGTCAGCATGACATCACCAAAGCTATTTGTTGATGCTGACATGGCATAAGTAGGGGTTGAAAAGTGGAAACCTGTGATTGGGCAGATATGGCAGACTTGGACCAATGCAATGTGGACACGTGGCTAATATTTGGTCAAATGTGGTGGTGCCACGTGGCACAGGCATGGGCAACCACATGGCACCCAGTCAACAGTAGTGTGGCAGGTTCCAAAAATAAGTTTGGGGTCTATGGGTTTTGAACCCATGACCTCCACCAAGCCCAAGCACCTTGAGGAATGGTCCACTACCAATGCACCTTCACTGTTGCTTGTTATATGAAACACATTTAAATATATTTAAATTGAAATGTATTATTTTGTGGCAGAAAGAGGAGTTGGGGCTAAGCCCCAACCCATGGTTACATATGCAACAAAAAACCACTGGTCAGCGAGAAAGGGGCGCAGGTCTGTTGATGGGCGAAAATGACCGCTCATCAACTGGAAGAGTGAATCCGGTCCGGGGTTGTCTAATTAACCCAAGCCATTTGGATTAACTCACTCTGACGAGTTTAATGGCTCCGTTGGCCAATCTAAAGTCCTAGAAGAAACAAATAAATAAATAAAAGAAACAAAATAACTCACTAATTACTAATCACTGTTCTATGTATGTACACATAAATATACAACTTACTTTAAATAATATTTACACACATAACTGTTTGTCTAATTTATATGCATTTTATACAATTCATGAGTTTTAATCTGAACTCACTAAAATCAATGTGAAAATAGATCTGTTAATGAAAGTAGATAAAGAAAGAAAAATGAACTATTTTTTTTTTTAATCTATATGCATCTGTAAGATCAAATATCAAACTATTATTTAAACAGAAAAATGTAGACAATGAAAGTTATACTACATATAAGAATTTCTATAATAAATAAACAAATAAAAAAGAACAGACTAACCTATTAATCACTTGAAGAATATGCATCCAACTGTTTGTATAAATCGTACATTAGTCCATCCACGAGATAAATCTGTTGTGCATCTTCATGCTATTAATCACTTGAAGAATATGCATCCAACTATTTGTATAAATCGTACATCAGTCCATCCATGAGATAAATCTGCTGTGCATCTTCACGCTATTTGGAATAAAGGCCAAACTTTATATTGAGTGGTGTATTTAATTGATAAAACGATAGGATGAAAAAATAATAACTATGATATAATAGACTGTAAGCAATAACGCATAAGATAAATCCGACAGTTACAGCTTGTATTTAATCAATCAACATGTTTAAGGTAAACCTTATAATACGAATTGAATGATCATTCACTATTTTCATATAATTGAAGCATAAAATCGTGAACTGTGAAAGAAAAACTATCTTGACGACATAATAATCTATGAAGACGAAAGCTATCGACAGTCATCAAATGATCAAGATAAACAAATTATAGACAACAACAACATTTACAAACAGCTAAGGAAAAAATGTAAACATATTTTATGTCCAAATTCGAGTATAAGCTTGTTCACAACTAGCCCCAGGCCAAGATGCATGTGTTTATAAAAATAATGGGTTTATAAAGGCCTCAGAAAAGATAACTATTTCCCCTTCTGAGATTAGATATTAATTACAAAACTAAAAGGGGGATACAACCACCCAGATCATACTAAATCCTCTAAAGCTAACAAAAGTTCATTTCTATTCACACAAAATGCATCAAAGATATGACTGGCAGGTCTCAAGGATGCCTCAGATCAATTGATAATCATGAACTCCTGAATATCCTGAAAGGAAAAGGAAAAATAGAAAGATTTAGATAGATATTCAACCATTTATTGCAAATCTCGAATTAACATAACTGGCTACAGAATCTATGATTCTAAAGGAAATCCATTTTATTGTAAGAACAAAGGAATCTATTTTTAACAAATAATCCTATTTTAAGATAAAGAATCATACCTCCAACTATGAGATCAAATCGTATCAGACAACCTTGGAATTTACAATGGTTGTTGCAGCCTCAACATTTTTAAATACTACATTGCCTGTTGTCTTCATACGTTTTTCTTTTCCTTGAATAATAGACTCGAGCCTATGGTTTTCCTTCGTTAAGACACCGATCTGATCAGTGAGAGCCTTAACCCATGACTGTAGGATAGGGATATCAGTATAGTATCTATCAATCCAGGATAGACAGACTTCACACTTCGACTGTGTGGCGGTTGCATGAGAACAAACATGATTGTGAACCAGAGCATCTTCCACACAAATAGTAAATTCATTACCCAATTTAATGCCAGGAAACTTTGTATTACGTTTCAGACAGGGAGGTAAATTGTCCACAAAGTTGTAGGGCCGATCGAGGTGTGGCTTGAACAAATGAGGGTCTTCTTCAGCAAGGAACCTATTGATATCGTAGTCTGAACTCTCATGGACCGCAATCATGTTGATCAAGATCACATGATATTTCGACTTGTTTCGAAGCTTTCTTGAAATTAACCTCCCATCTCTCTTGTTTTTAAAATTTAAATCAGGATGGCCTTTAAATATCTCACCTGTAGGTTTCTTTAAAATTTTAACAGAGTCATTAGGGTGTATAACTTGCTCACTGACCTACTCAATAACGTTTGGATCGAGCGAGGGTTTGTTGTAGGAGGCCAAGACATAGGCTTGGGTAGGTGAGAGGGGCACTGTAGGGTAGACAAGGGTCTCTTCAACCACGAGTTTGTCGACCTCCTCCATATCAGGGTTACCATAATCGTTTTTTGTTATGAATGAATCCCAACTATTATTCTGCAATTCTAATTGATGCATAAGCAAGATTTTTATTAGGCCATGATGGAAGAGGCTTGAGTCTGACCGCTACTTTCTATATCTTTTGTGTTAGAAAAATAGGACCATGGAGCAATAAAATAAAACAAATGCGGAAACAAAACACAAAAGATACACAATACAATAGAGATATAGATTTACGTGGTTCACCCAGTGTGGGCTACGTCCACCATAGAAATTGCTAGGTCCTTCCTTTATTATTATCCAGCATATGAAGGGATACAACCTACAACAAACTCATTGTAACTTCCTCTTATTTCTCTCATAGTCTCCTATCTCAGAATACAATATTCACTATCAACCATAGCCGCAATACATTTCCCTCATAAAAGAGGGTTTCCTTATAGGGAAAAAAACCATAACATAATCTATACCGTTAGATCTGTGACCTTATAATGAATGGTCCATATTTACAATGAAATTACAATATACATTTACAAGGAAATTTTTCCTTCAGGGGCTTCTCCCCCGAACCCCCGCTGGGGGCCCGCTTTCCCCTAGACCCCCTAGCCAGGGGGATAGCCCCCCCAGAACCCACAAAAGGGGTACCCCCCCTCTGGACTCCCCCACAAGGAAGAGTGTACATACTTCTGGGGTGTAAATACTTCATGGGGTATAAACACGGCTGAAAGCAAGGACCTTTGAATCAAGAAGATAATCAGGCTCCACAACCAACAATCTCCCACTTGGAGACTGATCTCAACAACTCCACCACTGCTTTATATGCTGGACTCTGAACCTTCTTGGACCTGGAAAGTTTCTCATCTTCATCTTCATTCTTAAAGACCAACTGAAAATGAGCAGGAACTTAGTTTCTAACTGGTTACTCCCTTTGTTAACATGTTTGTAGGATTTTGGCTAGTGTGTATCTTTTCCAACTTCAAATGTTCATCTTCCAAGGTGGATCGTATGAAGTGGTACCTCAATTATATATGCTTAGTCTTCAAATGGAAGGCTGAGTTCTTTGCAAGGTGAATGGCACTCTGACTATCACGGTACAACCTATTGTTCTCTTGCTTCTTTTCCAATTCCTCCATAAACCTCTGTAACCAGATCATCTCTTTACTAGCCTCTATAGCAACAACATACTCTGCCTCTGTTGTTGAAAGTGCAACAACCTTTTGCAATTTCGAAATCCAACTTACTGT
>SNQJ01S0172304.1:0-21064 GCA_010110895.2 Picea sitchensis
CATTGTGTGGTGTTTCTCTACCTCAAGGGTTTGGTAATAATAAAGTGTGGTTTCTTCTATATTTCTTTGTGGATCTATTGTGTATTCATTGTTTGTGGTGATTATATTTATAGATCTATTCAGGTTCTTAACAAGTGGTATCAAAGCACTTTCCTTGGTAGACATTGTGGGCAAATATTTTTTATTTTTGCAGATTTTTTTTCGGAGAAGAAAAAAGAGGGCCACGACATTCCAGAAATTTTTGGTATATTTATGTGAAAATTTTGTAGAACCCAGTTGTATATCTAAGTTCCTCTCAAAAAAAAACCCAAGTTGAAAAAACAAATCATCCGAAATGGAGTCCGGGAAGTCAAGATATTGAATTTTAAAATCTGCAATTTTTCAGGGTTTTTTCCACGGATGGCAACGCGATTTTTTTTTATTTATGTAGCAGTTGGAGGCCAAATTTTCCCAAACAAATTACAGATCTGAGTTCCTCTCACAATTTCACCCAATTTCGAAAAACAAATCAGCCGAAACGGAGTCCAGGAAGTGAAGTTATGAGCATTTTAAATTCAACAGTTTTTCAAGGTTTTTCCGGAAAACGTTGTGATTTTCTGCAGTAAGTTATTGTTCTATTTTTTGGGTTTTTTCGTGACGACTGTGAGACCAAAGATTTCATAGGGTGATCATATGGATATTTCCTCTCAAAACCTCAAGGGAATTATTGAAGCATTCAAATCCAAATTGTATGACACATTGGATGCTAGATTGCATGACCTTGCAAATGGCCTTAATGATAGTTTTCATAGTATTCAAGATTCATTGGATAACATGTAGCAGATATTTCTTATGGTGGACATCAGGGATGAATATAATCAAGAATATATGCTTGGTATGATTTTGAGGCCGATTGTGATGATTGGTATATGGATAATTGTCATTTCTGGGATGACAACCACTTTCATATTTTATTTGATGACTCTAATCCACCTTCTGTAGAGAGCATCAATGTGACAAATCAAGAGCCAATGATTATTACCAGTGTCCATCCTGCATATTCTACAGTGGTATTATTCCTTCCATATTCTGCTACGACCCTTTTCCACTATGTGGATGGATCTTCTTATTTGGATCCACATGATAGGTGTCATTATTTGGAGCATCATTTTGAGTTGGTTATTGGGTTCCAAAATCTTCCACGGAGAGTTCACATGAGCACTTGCACATGGAACCCGGGCTTACAGTGGTGGTTTGACTACTTCAGCATGGTGGTTTTCCTTTCTACATGGGACCGTGGTTCTTTAGTCTTCTTCAGCATTATGGTCCACAATTATCCATGGGACCCTGGTATATGGTTGTACATAAAGCATTGAGGACAACGCTTTCATAAGGGGGATGGAATGTAAGGTAGCTAGAGAGGTAGTGGGGGGGGCTAGAGGGCCCATAGTGATAATAGTGGAGGTCATTCAGTGTAAGGTGGACTAGGTCCACTATATTATTAAATAAGGCCCACTATGGTAGTTAGATATAATAAATGGGTAATTAGCTACAATAAATGTAAGAGGACTTCTTAAAATGTTCTAATTCTAGAAGATTCCTCCTCTAGAATGTTCTTAGGTGATGGTAGCACTATATAAAGGGGTTTAAGCAATGTAATGAGACATAAACAGAAGTATTGTATTTGGAGCGGTAGCTCAATAGGAGGATGCCCCCTCAAAGAGGCAAGTGAAAAGGAGAGGATCCCTTCTATAATATGATCCATTGTATGGTGTTTCCCTACCTCAAGGGTTTGGTAATAATAAAGTGTGGTTTCTTCTATATTGCTTTGTGGATCTATTGTGTATTCAGTATTTGTGGTGATTATATTTGTAGATCTATTCAGGTTCTTAAAAAAATCCAAACCGAGCAGCATAATGTTGTTCCATAATCTCCCTCATGTATGTTTGGCAAGGCCCATGCAACTACACTAGAAAAAAATTATCCACAGAGTCTTTTTGAAAATCGAGCTCATCTTCATAAATTGCGCTATGCCTCATTCACCAAACCCTAGTGTAAGAGATACTCCAAACAATGGTTTTTTGATCGTCAGAATGATAGCATAGGGGCCCTACTAGTTGCAACTCGGTGCTCTTAATCCAATGCAACTGACATTTCGTGCATCTGAGTTCTGGTTTGAGGTTTATCGCGAGTTGAAACTCACCTCCTCAATCCATTTAGGGACATGTGGTCAATTTTCTCCGAGAGCATAAAATCCAAACCGAGTAGCATAACAGACTTTCGTAAGCTCCCCCAAGTCTATTTGGCCAAGGTCCATGTGACTACACTAGCCAAAAATACCTGACACAGGGTTGTCTAAAATCGACTTCCTCTTCAGAAATTGCACTCTGCCTCATTGACCAAAATCCTATTATTGGAGATACTACAACAAATTGTTTTCCAGTCGATCGAATGATAGCGTAGGGGGCCCAATAGCTGAAACCTGGTGCTCTGGATCCAATGCAACAGATGGTTCATGCATCCAAGTCCCAGTTTGAGTTTTATCAATACTTGTAACTAGCCTCCTCAAGCCATTCAAAGACATGTGGCAAATTTGGTCCGAGTGCATAAAATCCAAACCGAGCATCATAATGTTGTTCTGTAAGCTCCCACATGTATGTTTGGCCAAGGCCCATGCGACTACAATAGAAAAAAACACTTCACGGAGTCTATTTGAAAATCAAGCTCATCTTCAAAAATTGCACTATGCCTCATTGACCAAAACCCTAGTGTCGGAGATACTCTAACAAATGGTTTTCTGGTCAACAGAATGATAGTGTAGGGGCCCCACTAGCAGAAACTCGGTGCTCTAAATCCAATGCAACTGACGGTTCATGCATCTAAGTCTTGGTTTGAGTTTTATCGCGAGTTGCAACTCGCCTCCTCAAGCCATTTAGGGACATGTGGTCAATTTGGTCCGGGGGCATAAAATCCAAAATGAGTAACATAACAGAATTGTGTAAGCTCCCACAAGTCTATTTGACCAACGCCCACCCGACTACACTAGCCAAAAAGACCCAACACAGTGTTCTTTAAAATCGACCTCCTCTTCAGAAATTGCACTATGCCTCATTGACCAAAATCCTAGTGTTGGAGATACTCCAACAAATTGTTTTTCGGTCGATGGAATGATAGCGTAGGAGCCCCAATAGCTGAAACCTAGTGCTCCATATCCAATTCAACTGACGGTTCGTGCATCCGAGTCTCGGTTTGAGTTTTATCGATAGTTCCAAGTCGTCTCCTCAAGTCATTCAAGGACATGTGGCCAATTTGGTCCGAGGGCATAAAATCCAAACCAAACAACATAATGTTGTTTTGTAAGCTCCCACATGTATGTTTGGTCAATGCCTATGCGACTAGACTAGAAAAATATGCTCCACGGAGTCCTTTAGAAAATCGAGCTCATCTTCAGAAATTGCACTATGTCTCATTCACCAAAACCTTAGTGTCGGAGATACTCCAACAAATGATTTTTCGATCGACGGAATGATAGCGTAGGGGCCCACTAGATGAAACTTGGTGCTCGAAATCCAATACAATTGACGGTTCGTGCATCTGGGTCCTGGTTTGAGTTTTATCGCGAGTTGCAACTTGCCTCCTCAAGTCATTTAGGGACATGTGGTCAATAAGGTCTGGGGGCATAAAATCCAAACCGAGTAGCATAACAGACTTCCATAAGGTCCCACAAGTCTATTTGGCCAAGGCCCACGAGATTACACTAGACAAAAAGACCTGACGCAGTGTTCTTTAAAATCAACCTCCTCTTCAGAAATTGCACTATGCCTCATTGACCAAAATCCTAGTGTTGGAGATACTCCAGCAAATTGGTTTTCGGTCGATGGAATGATAGCGTAGGAGCCCCAATAAATGAAACATGGTGCTCTGGATCCAATGCAACTGATGGTTCGTGCATTTGAGTCTTAGTTTGGGTTTTAGCGATAGTTGCAACTCGCCCCCTCAAGCCATTCAAGGACATGTGGCTTTTTGGCTAGTGTAATCTCGTGGGCCTTAGACAAATAGACTTGCGGGAGAAGCATAATGTTGTTCCGTAAGATCCCACATGTATTTTTGGCCAAGGTCCATGTGACTACACTATTAAAAAATACTCCACGGAGTCTTTTTGAAATCGAGTTCATCTTCAGAAATTGCATTATGCCTCATTGACCAAAACCCTAGTGTCGGAGATACTCCAACAAATGGTTTTTCTATCAACGAAATGATAGCGTAGGGGCCCCACTAGCTAAAACTCGGTGCTCTTAATGCATTGCAACTGACAATTCCTGCATCTGAGTCCCATTTTGAGTTTTATCGTGAGTTTCAACTCGCCTCCTCAAGCCATTTAGGGACATGTGGTCAATTTGGTCCAGGGGCATAAAATCCAAACCGAGTAGCATAACAGACTTTCATAAGCTCTCACAAGTCTATTTGGCCAAGGCCTGCATGACTACAGTAGCCAAAAATACCTGACACAGTGTTCTTTAAAATCGATCTCCTCTTCAGAAATTGCACTATGCCTCATTGACCAAAATTCTAGTGTTGGAGATACTCCAACAAATTGTTTTCTGATACATGGAATGATAGCGTAAGAGCCCCAATAGTTGAAACCTTTTTTCTCCGGATTCATTCAACTGACGGTTCATGCATCTGAGTCCCGGTTTGAGCTTTATCGATAGTTGCAACTCGACTCCTCAATCCATTCAAGGACATGTGGCCAATTTGGTCCGAGGGCATAAAATCCAAATCGAGCAGCATAATTTTGTTTCGTGAGCTCCTGCATGTATGTTTGGCAAGGGCCCATGCGACTACAGTAGAAAAAAATGCTCCACGGAGTCTTTTTGAAAATCAAACTCATCTTCAGAAATTGCACTGTGCCTCATTGACCAAAACCCTAGTGATGGAGATACTCCAACAAATGGTTTTTCGGTCGACGAAATAATAGCATAGGGGCCCACAAGCTGAAACGCAGTGCTCTAAATCCAATACAAATGATTGTTCGTGCATCTGAGTCTCAGATTGAGTTTTATCGCGAGTTGCAACTCACCTCCTCAAGTCATTTAGCGACATGTGGTCAATTTGGTCTGGGGGAATAAAATCCAAATGGAGTACCATAAAATACTTCCATAAGGTCCCGCAAGTCTATTTGGGCAAGGCCCACGATATTACACTAGCCCAAAAGACCCAAAACAATGTTCTTTAAAATCAACCTCCTCTTTAGAAATTGCACTATGCCTCATAGACCAAAATCCTAGTGTTGGAGATACTCCAGCAAATTGGTTTCCGGTCGATGGAATGATAGCGTAGGAGCCCCAATAGATGAAACATGGTTCTCTGGATCCAATGCAACTGACGGTTCATGCATTTGTGTCTCATTTTTTGTTTTAGCGATAGTTGCAACTCGCCTCCTCAAGCCATTCAAGGACATGTGGCTTTTTGGCTAGTGTAATCTCATGGGCCTTAGCCAAATAGACTTGCGGGAGAAGCATAACGTTGTTCTGTAAGATCCCACGTGTATTTTTGGCCAAGGTCCATGTGACTACACTATTAAAAAATGCTCCACAAAGTCTTTTTGAAATCAAGCTCATCTTCAGAAATTGCACTATGCCTCATTGACGAAAACCCTAGTGTCGTAAATACTCCAACAAATGGTTTTTTGATCGACGGAATGATAGTGTAGGGGCCCCACTAGATAAAACTCGGTGCTCTTAATCTAATGCAACTAATGGTTCATGCATCTGAGTCCTGGTTTGAGTTTTATCGTGAGTTGCAACTCACCTCCTCAAGCCATTTAGGGACATGTAGTCAATTTGGTATGGGGGCATAAAATCCAAACCGAGTAGCATAACAGACTTTCATAAGCTCCTGCAAGTCTATTTGGCCAAGGCCCACATGACTGCAGCAACCAAAAAGACCCGACATAGTGTTCTTTAAAATCGACCTCCTCTTCAGAAATTGCACTATGCCTCATTGACCAAAATTTTAGTGTTGGAGATACTCCAACAAAAAAAATTTCGGTCCATGGAATGATAGCGTAGGAGCCCCAATAGCTTAAACCTAGTGCTTCGGATCCAATGCAATTGATGGCTCGTGCATCCGAGTCCCGGTTCGAGTTTTATCGATAGTTGCAACTCAACTCCTCGATCCATTCAAGGACATGTGGCCAATTTGATCTGAGGGCATAAAATCCAAACCGAGCAACATAATGTTGTTTCGTGAGCTCCCGCATGTATGTTTGGCAAGGGCCCATGCGACTATACTAGAAAGAAATGTTCCACGGAGTCTTTTTGAAAATCAAGCTCATCTTCAGAAATTGCACTATGCCTCATCGACCAGAACCCTAGTGCCAAAGATACTCCAGCAAATAGTTTTTCGATCGACGAAATGATAGCGTAGGGGACCCAATAACTGAAACTCGGTACTCTAAATCCAATGCAACTAACAGCTCATGCATCTGAGTCTCGGTTTGAATTTTATCGCAATTTTCCACTCGCCTCCTCAGGCCATTTAGGGACATGTGGTCAATTTGGTCTGGGGGCATAAAATCCAAACCCAGTAGAATAACAGTCTTCTGTAAGATTCTATAAGTCTATTTTCCCAAGGCCCACATGACTACACTAGCCAAAAAGACCTGACACAGTGTTCTTTAAAATCGACCTCCTCTTTAAAAATTGCACTATGCCTCATTGACCAAAATCCTAGTGTTCGAGATACTCCAAAAAATTGTTTTGCGGTCAATGGAATGAAATCATAGGAGCTCCAATAGCTGAAACCTAGTGCTCCGGATCCAATGCAACTGACGGTTCGTGCATCTGAGTCCCTGTTTGAGTTTTATCGATAGTTGCAACTCGCCTCCTCAAGCCATTCAAAGACATGTGGCCAATTTGGTCCGAGTACATAAAATTCAAACCGAGCAGCATAATGTTATTTCGTAAGCTCCGGCATGTATGTTTGGCCAAGGCCCATGCGACTATACTAAAAAAAAATGCTCTACAAAGTCTTTTTGAAAATCGAGCTCATCTTCAGAAATTGCACTATGCCTCATTGACCAAAACACTAGTGCCAGAGATACTCCAACAAATGGTTTTTTGGTCGATAAAATGATAGTGTAGGGGCCCCACTAGCTGAAACTCAGAGCTCTTAATCAAATGCAACTGATGGTTTGTGCATCTGAGTACCAGTTTGAGTTTTATCGCGAGTTGCAACTCACCTCCTCAAGCCATTTACGCACATGTGGTCAATTTGGTCTGGTGGCATAAAATCCAAACCGAGTAGCATAACAAACTTTTGTAAGCTCCTGCAAGTCTATTTGGCCAAGGCCCACGTGACTACACTAGCCAAAAAGACCCAACACAGTGTTCTTTAAAATCGACCTTCTCTTCATAAATTGATCTATGCCTCATTGACCAAAATCGTAGTGTTGGAGATACTCCAACAAATTACTTTTCAGTCGAAGGAATGACAACATAGTAGGCCCAATAGCTGAAACCTGGTGTTGTGGATCCAATGCAACTGACGTTTCATGTATCTGAGTCCCGGTTTGATTTTTATCGATAGTTGCAACTCATCTCCTCAAGCCATTCAAGAACATGTGGCCAATTTGGCCCAAGGGCATAAAATCCAAATCGAGCAGCCTAATGTTGTTCTGTAAGCTATTGCATGTATGTTTGGCCAAGGCCCATGTGACTACACTAGAAAAAAAATGCTCCATAGAGTCTTTTTGAAACTCGAACTCAACTTCAGAAATTGCACTATGCCTCATTGACCAAAACCCTAGTGGTGGAGATACTCCAACAAATGGTTTTTCAGTCGATGGAATGATAGTGTAGGGGCCCCACTAGCTGAAACTCGGTGCTCTTAATCCAATGCAACTGACAGTTCATGCATTTGAGTCCCGGTTTGAGTTTTATCGTGAGTTGCAACTTGCATCCTCAATCCATTTAGGGACATGTGGTCAATTTGGTTCGGGGGCATAAAATCCAAACCGAGTAGCATAACAAACTTTTGTAAGCTCCCGCAAGTGTATTTTTCCAAGGCCCACATGACTACAATATCCAAAAGGCCCGACACAGTGTTCTTTTCAATCGACCTCCTCTTCAAAAATGTCACTATGCCTCATTGACCAAAATCCTAGTATTGGGGAAACTCCAACAAATTGTTTTCTGGTGGATGGAATGATAGCATAGGAGATCCAATAGCTAAAACCTAGTTTTTCGGATCCAATGCAACTAATGGTTCATGGATCCAAGTCTTGGTTTGAGTTTTATCAATAGTTTCAACTCGCATTCTCAAACCATTCAAGGACATGTGGCCAATTTGGTCTAGGGGCATAAAATTCAAACTGAGCATCACAATGTTGTTCCATAAGCTCCCGGATATATGTTTGGAAAGGCCCATGTGACTACACTAGAAAAAAATGTTCCATGAAGTCTTTTTAAAAATCGAGCTCATCTTCAGAAATTGCACTACGCCTCATTGACCAAAACCTTAGGGCCGGATATATACTCCAACAAATGTTTTTTTGATCGACGGAATGATAGCGTAGGGCCCCCACTAGCTGAAACTCGGTGCTCTTAATCCAATGCAACTGGCGGTTCGTGCATCTTAGTCTCGGTTTAAGTTTTATCGTGAGTTGCAACTCGCCTCCTCAAGCCATTTAGGGACATGTGGTCAATTTTGTCTAGGGGCATAAAATCCAAACCGAGTAGCATAACTAACTTCTGTAAGCTCCAGCAAGTCTATTTGTCCAAGTCCCACATGACTACACTAGCCACAAAGACCCGACATAATGTTCTTTCAAATCGACCTCCTCTTTAGAAATTGCACTATGCCTCATTTACCAAAATCCCAGTGTTGGAGATACTCCAACAAATTGTTTTTCGGTCGATGGAATGATAGCGTAGGAGCCCCAATAGTTGAAACCTAGTTCTCTGAATCCAATGCAACTGACAGTTCGTGCATCTGAGTCTCAGTTTGAGTTTTATCGATAGTTGCAACTCACCTCCTCATTACATTCAAGGACATGTTGCCAATTTGGTTCGAGGGCATAAAATCCAAACCGAGCAGCATAGTGTTGTTCCGTAAGATCTTGCATGTATGTTTGGGCAAGGCTTATATGACTACACTAGAAAAAAAATGATCAATAGAGTCTTTCTGAAAATCAAGCTCATCTTCAGAAATTGCACTATGCCTCATTGACCAAAACCCTAATGCCGGAGATACTCCAACAATTGGTTTTTCGGTCTACAGAATGATAGCATAGGGTCCCCACTAGCTGAAATTCGGTGCACTTAATCCAATGCAACTAACGGTTCATGCATATGAGTCCCGATTTGAGTTTTATCGCGAGTTGCAACTCACCTCCTCAAGCCATTTAGGGACATGTGGTCAGTTTGGTCTGGGGGCATAAAATCCAAACTGAGTAGCATAACAGACTTCCGTAAGCTCCCGTAAGTCTATTTGACCAAGGCCCATGTGACTACACTCGCCAAAAATACCTAACATAGTGTTCTTTAAAATCGACCTCCTCTTTAGAAATTGCACTATGCCTCATTGACCAAAATCCAAGTGTTGGAGATACTCCAACAAATTGTTTTTCAGTCGATGGAATGATAGCATAGGAGCTCCAATAGCTGAAACCTGGTGCTTCAGATCCAATACAACTGACGGTTCGTGCATCCGAGTCTCGGTTTGAGTTTTATCAATAGTTGTAACTCGCCTCCTCAAGCCATTCAAGGACATGTGGCCAATTTGGTCCGAGGGCATAATATCCAAATCGAGTAGCACAAGTTTGTTTCATAAGCTCCCGCATGTATGTTTGGCCAAGGTCCATGTAACTACATTAGAAGAAAACACTCAAAAAAGTGTTCTTGAAAATCTAGCTCATCTTCAGAAATTGCACTATGCCTCATTGACCAAAACCCTAGTGTCACAGATACTCCAACAAATGGTTTTTTGATCAACGGAATGATAGTGTAGGGGCCCCACTAGCTAAAACTCGGTGCTCTTAATCCAATGCAACAGACGGTTCATGCATCTGAGTCTCGGTTTGAGTTTTATCGTGAGTTGAAACTCGCCTCCTCAAGCCATTTAGGGACATATAGTCAATTTGGTCTGGGGGCATAAAATCCAAACTGAGTAGCATAACATACTTTTGTAAGCTCTTACAAGTCTATTTGGCCAAGGCCCACGTGACTACAATAGCCAAAAAGACCCAACACAGTGTTCCTTAAAATTGACCTCCTCTTCAAAAATTGCACTATGCCTCATCGACCAAAATTCTAGTGTTGGAGATACTCCAACAAATTGTTTTCCGGTCCATGGAATGATAGCGTAGGAGCCCCAATAGCTGAAACCTGGTGCTCTGGATCCAATGCAACTGACGGTTTGTGCATCCGAGTCCCGGTTTGACTTTTATCGATAGTTGCAACTCGACTCCTCAATCCATTCAAGAACATGTGGCCAATTTGGTCTGAGGGCATAAAATCCAAACCGAGCAGCATAATGTTGTTTTGTGAGCTCCCACATGTATGTTTGGCAAGGGCCCATGCGAATACACTAGAAAAAAATGCTCCATGGAGTCTTTTTGAAAATCAAGCTCATCTTCAGAAATTGCACTATGCCTCATTGACCAGAACCCTAGTGTCAAAGATACTCCAACAAATGGTTTTTCGGTCGAYGAAATGATAKTGTAGGGGCCCCACTAGCTTAAACTCGGTGCTCTAAATCCAATGCARMTRACARTTCGTACATCTGAGTCTCGGTTTGAATTTTATCGCAATTTKCSACTCGCTTCCTCAAGCCATTTAGGGACATGTGGTCAATTTGGTCYGGGGGCATAAAATCCAAACCAAGTAGCATAACAGACTTTCRTAAGCTTYMGCAAGTMTATTTKSCCAAGGCCCACRTGACTACACTAGCCWAAAAGACYCGACACAKTKTTCTTTAAAATCGACCTCCTCTTCARAAATTGCACTATGCCTCATTGACCAAAATCCTAGTGTTGRAGATACTCCAACAAWTTKTTTTYCGGTCGATGGAATGATAACGTAGGAGCCCCAATAGMTGAAACCTRGTGMTCYAGATCCAATGCAACTGACGGTTTGTGCATYYGAGTCYYGGTTTGAKTTTTATCRATAGTTGCAACTCRMCTCCTCAATCCATTCAAGGACATGTGGCCAATTTGGTCTGAGGGCATAAAATCCAAACCGAGCAGCATAATGTTGTTTTGTGAGCTCCCACATGTATGTTTGGCAAGGGCCCATGCGAATACACTAGAAAAAAATGCTCCATGGAGTCTTTTTGAAAATCAAGCTCATCTTCAGAAATTGCACTATGCCTCATTGACCAGAACCCTAGTGTCAAAGATACTCCAACAAATGGTTTTTCGGTCGATGAAATGATATTGTAGGGGCCCCACTAGCTTAAACTCGGTGCTCTAAATCCAATGCAGATAACAATTCGTACATCTGAGTCTCGGTTTGAATTTTATCGCAATTTGCCACTCGCTTCCTCAAGCCATTTAGGGACATGTGGTCAATTTGGTCTGGGGGCATAAAATCCAAACCAAGTAGCATAACAGACTTTCGTAAGCTTCCGCAAGTCTATTTTCCCAAGGCCCACATGACTACACTAGCTAAAAGACCCGACACAGTGTTCTTTAAAATCGACCTCCTCTTCAAAAATTGCACTATGCCTCATTGACCAAAATCCTAGTGTTGGAGATACTCCAAAAAAAAAAAATTCGGTCAATGGAATGATAGCGTAGGAGCTCCAATAGTTGCAACCTGGTGCTTTGGATCCAATGCAATTGACGGTTCATGCATCCGAGTCCTGGTTTGAGTTTTATTGATAGTTGCAACTCGCCTCCTCAAGCCATTCAAAAACATGTGACCAATTTGGTCCGACTACATAAAATTCAAACCGAGCAGCATAATGTTGTTTCGTAAGCTCCTGCATGTATGTTTGGCCAAGGCCCATGCGACTATACTAAAAAAAAATGCTCCACAAAGTCTTTTTGAAAATCGAGCTCATCTTCAGAAATTGCACTATGCCTCATTGACCAAAACACTAGTGCCAAAGATACTCCAACAAATGGTTTTTTGGTCGACAAAAGGATAGCGTAGGGGCCCCACTAGCTGAAACTCGGAGCTCTTAATGCAATGCACCTGATGGTTCGTGCATCTGAGTACCGGTTTGAGTTTTATCGTGAGTTGCAACTCACCTCCTCAAGCCATTTACACACATGTGGTCAATTTGGTTCGGTGGCATAAAATCTAAACCGAGTAGCATAACAGACTTTCGTAAGCTCCTGCAAGTCTATTTGATCAAGGCCCACGTGACTACACTAGCCAAAAAGACCCGACACAGTGTTCTTTAAAATCGACCTTCTCTTCAGAAATTGATCTATGCCTCATTGACCAAAATCGTAGTGTTGGAGATACTCCAACAAATTTCTTTTCAGTCGAAGGAATGACAATGTAGGAGGCCCAATAGCTGAAACTTGGTGTTGCGGATCCAATGCAACTGACGGTTCATGTATCTGAGTCCCAGTTTGACTTTTATCGATAGTTGCAACTCGTCTCCTCAAGCCATTCAAGAACATGTGGCCAATTTGGCCCGAGGGCATAAAATCCAAACCGAGCAGCATAATGTTGTTATCTAAGCTCCTGCATGTATGTTTGGCCAAGGCCCTTGTGACTACACTAGAAAAAAATGCTCCATAGAGTCTTTTTGAAACTCGAACTGATATTCAAAAATTTCACTATGCCTCATTGACCAAAACCCTAGTGGCGGAGATACTCCAACAAATGGTTTTTCAATCGACGGAATGATAGTGTAGGGGATCCACTAGCTGAAACTCGGTGCTCTTAATCCAATGCAACTGATGGTTCATGCATTTGAGTCCTGGTTTGAGTTTTATCGCGAGTTGCAACTTGCCTCCTCAATCCATTTAGGGACATGTGGTCAATTTGGTCTGGGGGCATAAAATCCAAACCGAGTAGCATAAAAAACTTTTGTAAGCTCCCACAAGTGTATTTTTCCAAGGCCCACATGACTACAATATCCAAAAGACCTGACACAATGTTCTTTAAAATCGACCTCTTCAAAAATGTCACTATGCCTCATTGAACAAAATCCTAGTATTGGGTAAACTCCGACAAATTGTTTTCCGATCGATGGAATGATAATGTAGGAGCTCCAATAGCCAAAACCTAGTTCTTTGAATCCAACGCAACTAACGGTTCATGGATCCGAGTCTTGGTTTGAGTTTTATCAATAGTTGCAACTTGCATCCTCAATCCATTCAAGGACATGTGGCCAATTTGGTCTGAGGGCATAAAATTCAAACCGAGCATCATAATGTTGTTTTGTAAGCTCCCGCATATATGTTTTGCAAGGCCCATATGACTACACTAGAAAAAAATGTTCCATGAATTCTTTTTAAAAGTCGAGCTCATCTTCAGAAATTTCACTATGCCTCATTGACCAAAACCTTAGTGTCGGAGATATACTCCAACAAATGTTTTTTCGATCGACAGAATGATAGCGTAGGGGCCCCACTAGCTGAAACTCGATGCTCTTAATCCAATGCAATTGACGGTTCGTGCATCTGAGTCCCAATTAAAGTTTTATCGTGAGTTGCAACTCGCCTCCTCAAGCCATTTAGGGACATGTGGTCAATTTGGTCTGGGGGCATAAAATCCAAACCGAGTAGCATAACTGACTTCTGTAAGCTCCAACAAGTCTATTTGGCCAAGGCCCACGTGACTACACTAGCCAAAAAGACCCAACACAATGTTCTTTCAAATCGACCTCCTCTTTATAAATTGCACTATGCCTCATTTACCAAAATCCTAGTGTTGGAGATACTCCAACAAATTGTTTTTCGATCGATGGAATCATAGCGTAGAAGCCCCGATAGTTGAAACCTGGTGCTCCGGATCCAATGCAACTGACGGTTCGTGCATATGAGTCTTGGTTTGAGTTTTATCAATAGTTGCAACTCACCTCCTCAATACATTCAAGGACATGTTGCCAATTTGGTTTGAGGGCATAAAATCCAAACCGAGCAGCATAATCTTGTTCTGTAAGCTCTCGCATGTATGTTTGGGCAGGGGCCCATATGACTACACTAGAAAAAAATGTTCCACAGAGTCTTTTTGAAAATCAAGCTCATCTTCAGAAATTGCACTATGCCTCATTGACCAAAACCCTAGTGTCGGAGATACTCCAACAATTGGTTTTTCAGTCTACGGAATGATAGCATAGGGTCCCCACTAGCTGAAATTTGGTGCCCTTAATCCAATGCAACTGACGGTTCGTGCATCTGAGTCTCGGTTTGAGTTTTATCAAGAGTTGCAACTCGCCTTCTCAGGCCATTTAGGGACATGTGGTCAATTTGGTCCGGGGGCATAAAATCCAAACCGAGTAGCATAACGGACTTCCGTAAGCTCACGTAAGTCTATTTGACCAAGGCCCATGTGACTACACTAGCCAAAAATACCTGACACAGTGTTCTTTAAAATCGACCTCCTCTTTAGAAATTGCACTATGCCTCATTGACCAAAATCTTAGTGTTGGAGATACTCCAACAAATTGTTTTTCGGTCAATGGAATGATAGCGTAGGAGCTCCAATAGCTGAAACCTGGTGCTCCAGATCTAATACAACTGACGGTTCGTGCATCCAAGTCTCGGTTTGAGTTTTATCGATAGTTGTAACTCACCTCCTCAATCCATTCAAGGACATGTGGCCAATTTGGTCCGAGGGCATAATATCCAAACCGAATAGCATAAGTTTGTTTCTCAAGCTCTCGCATGTATGTTTGGCCAAGGGCCATGTGACTACATTAGAAGAAAAAGCTCAAAAAAGTGTTCTTGAAAATCTAGCTCATCTTCAGAAATTGCACTATGCCTCATTGACCAAAACCCTAGTGTCGGAGATACTTTAACAAATGGTTTTTCGATCGACGGAATGATAATGTAGGGGCCCCACTAGCTAAAACTCGGTGTTGTTAATCCAATGCAACTAACGATTCATGCATCTGAGTCTCGGTTTGAGTTTTATCGTGAGTTGCAACTCGCCTCCTTAAGCCATTTAGGGACATGTAGTCAATTTGGTCTGGGGGCATAAAATCCAAACCGAGTAGCATAATAGACTTTCATAAGCTCTCGCAAGTCTATTGGGCCAAGGCCCACGTGACTACAGTAGCCAAAAAGACCCGACATAGTGTTCTTTAAAATCGACCTCCTCTTTAGAAATTGCACAATGCCTCATTGACCAAAATTCTAGTGTTGGAGATACTCCAACAAATTATTTTTTGGTCCATGGAGTGATAGCGTAGGAGCCCCAATAGCTGAAACCTGGTGCTCTGGATCTAATGCAACTAACAGTTCATGCATCCAAGTCCCGATTCGAGTTTTATCGAAAGTTTCAACTCGACTCCTCAATCCATTCAAGGACATGTCGCCAATTTGGTCTGAGGGCATAAAATCCAAACCGAGTAGCATAATGTTGTTTTGTGAGCTCCCGCATGTATGTTTGGCAAGGACCCATGTGACTACACTAGAAGAAAATGCTCCACGGAGTCTTTTTGAAAATAAAGCTCATCTTCAGAAATTGCACTATGCCTCATTGACCAGAACCCTAGTGCCAAAGATACTCCAACAAATGGTTTTTCGGTCGACGAAATGATAGCGTAGGGGCCCTACTAGCTGAAACTCGATGCTCTAAATCCAATGCAACTGACAGTTTGTGCATCCGAGTCAAAGTTTGAATTTTATCGCAATCTTCCACTCGCCTCCTCAGGCCATTTAGGGACATGTGGTCAATTTGGTCTGGGGGCATAAAATCCAAACCGATTAGCATAACAGACTTCCATAAGCTTCCGCAAGTCTATTTTCCCAAGTCCCACATGACTACACTAGCTAAAAAGACCCGACACAATGTTCTTTAAAATCGACCTCCTCTTCAAAAATTGCACTATGCCTCATTGACCGAAATCCTAGTGTTGGAGATACTCCAAAAAATTGTTTTCCGTTCAATGGAATGATAGCGTAGGAGCTCCAATAGTTGAAACCTGGTGCTCCAGATCCAATGCAACTGACAGTTCGTGCATCCGAGTCCCGGTTTGAGTTTTATCGATAGTTGCAACTCGCCTCCTCAAGCCATTCAAAGACATGTGGCCAATTTGGTCTGAGTACATAAAATTCAAACCGAGCAGCATAATGTTGTTTCATAAGCTGCAGCATGTATGTTTGGCCAAGGCCCATGCGAATACACTAAAAAAAAATGCTCAACAGAGTCTTTTTGAAAATCGAGCTCATCTTCAAAAATTGCACTATGCCTCATTGACCAAAACACTAGTGCCAGAGATACTCCAACAAATGGTTTTTTGGTCGACAAAATGATAGCGTAGGGTCCCCACTAGGTGAAACTCAGAGCTCTTAATCCAATGCAACTGATGGTTCGTGCATCTGAGTACCGGTTTGAGTTTTATCGTGAGTTTCAACTCACCTTCTCAATCCATTTACGCACATGTGGTCAATTTGGTCCGGTGGCATAAAATCCAAACCGAGTAGCATAACAGACTTTCGTAAGCTCTTGCAGGTCTATTTGGCCAAGGCCCACGTGACTACACTAGCCAAAAAGACCCGACACAGTGTTTTTTAAAATCGACCTTCTCTTCAGAAATTGATCTATGCCTCATTGAGCAAAATCGTAGTGTTGGCGATACTCCAACAAATTGCTTTTCAGTCGAAGGAATGACAACGTAGGAGGCCCAATAGTTGAAACCTGGTGTTACGGATCCAATGCAACTGACGGTTCGAGTATCTGAGTCTCGGTTTGATTTTTATCTATAGTTGCAACTCATCTCCTCAAGCCATTCAAGAACATGTGGCCAATTTGGCCCAAGGGCATAAAATCCAAACTGAGCAGCATAATGTTGTTCTGTAATCTCCTGCATGTATGTTTGGCCAAGGCCCATGCGACTACACTAGAAAAAAATGCTCCATAAAGTCTTTTTGAAACTCGAACTCATCTTCAGAAATTGCACTATGCCTCATTGACCAAAACCCTAGTGGTGGAGATACTCCAAAAAATGGTTTTTCAGTCGACAAAATGATAGTGTAGGGGCCCCACTAGCTGAAAATCAGTGCTCTTAATCCAATGCAACTGACGGTTCATGCATTTGAGTCCCGGTTTGAGTTTTAACGCAAGTTGCAACTTGCCTCCTCAATCCATTTAGGGACATGTGGTCAATTTGGTCTGGGGGCATAAAATCCAAACCGAGTAGCATAACAAACTTATGTAAGCTCCCGCAAGTGTATTTTTCCAAGGCCCTCGTGAATACAATATCCAAAAGACCCGACACAGTGTTCTTTAAAATCAACCTCCTCTTCAAAAATGTCACTATGCCTCATTGACCAAAATCCTAGTATTGGGGAAACTCCAGCAAATTGTTTTCCAGTCGATGGAATGATAGCATAGGAGCTCTAATAGATAAAACCTAGTTCTTTGGATCCAATGCAACTAACGGTTCATGGATCTAAGTCTTGGTTTGAGTTTTATCAATAGTTGCAACTCGCATCCTCAAGTCATTCAAGGACATGTGGCCAATTTTGTCTGAGGGCATAAAATTCAAATCGAGCATCATAATGTTGTTCTGTAAGCTCCCACATATATGTTTGGCAAGGCCCATGTGACTACACTAGAAAAAAATGTTCCATGAAGTCTTTTTAAAAATCGAGCTCATCTTCAGAAATTGCACTATGCCTCATTGACCAAAACCTTAGTGTCGGAGATATACTCCAACAAATGTTTTTTCGATCGACGGAATGATAGTGTAGGTGCTCCACTAGCTGAAACGTGGTGCTCTGAATCCAATGCAACTGACGGTTCGTGCATCTGAGTCCCGGTTTAAATTTTATCGCGAGTTGCAACTCGCCTCCTCAAGTCATTTAGGGACATGTGGTCAATTTGGTCTGGGGGCATAAAATCCAAACCGAGTAGCATAACTGACTTATGTAAGCTCCAGCAAGTCTATTTGGCCAAGGCCTATGTGACTACACTAGCCAAAAATACCCGACACAATGTTCTTTAAAACGACCTTCTCTTTAGAAATTGCACTATGCCTCATTTACCAAAATCCTAGTGTTGGAGATACTCCAACAAATTGTTTTTTGATCGATGGAATGATAGCATAGGAGCCCTGATAGCTGAAACCTGGTGCTCTGGATCCAATGCAACTGACGGTTCGTGCATCCGAGTCTCGGTTTGAGTTTTATCGATAGTTGCAACTCGCCTCCTCAATACATTCAAGACATGTTGCCAATTTGGTTCGAGGGCATAAAATCCAAACTGAGTAGCATAATGTTGTTCCATAAGCTCTCGCGTGTATTTTTGGGCAAGGCCCATATGACTACACTAGAAAAAAATGCTCCACATAGTCTTTTTGAAAATCAAGCTTATCTTCAGAAATTGCACTATGCCTCATTGACCAAAACCCTAGTGTCGGAGATACTCCAACAATTGGTTTTTCAGTCTACGGAATGATAGCGTAAGGTCCGCACTAGTTGACATTCGGTGCCCTTAATCCAATGCAACTGACGGTTCATGCATCTGAGTCCCAGTTTGAGTTTTATCACGAGTTGTAACTCACCTCCTCAAGCCATTTAGGGACATGTGGTCAATTTGGTCCGTGGGCATAAAATCCAAACCGAGTAGCATAACAGACTTTCGTAAGCTCCCGTAAGTCTATTTGACCAAGGCCCACTTGACTACACTAGCCAAAAATACCTGACACAGTGTTCTTTAGAATCGACCTCCTCTTCATAAATTGCACTATGCCTCATTGACCAAAATCCTAGTGTTGGAGATACTCCAACAAATTGTTTTTCAATCGATGGAATGATAGCGTAGGAGCTCCAATAGCTTAAACCTGGTGCTCCGGATCCAATACAACTGACGGTTCGTGCATCCGAGTCTCGGTTTGATTTTTATCGATAGTTGTAACTCCCCTCCTCAAGCCATTCAAGGACATGTGGCCAATTTGGTCTGAAGGCATAATATCCAAACTAAGTAGCATAAGTTTGTTTCATAAGCTCTTGCATGTATGTTTGGCCAAGGTCCATGTGACTACATTAGAATAAAACGCTCGACAAAGTGTTCTAGAAAAACTAGCTCATCTTCAGAAATTGCACTATGCCTCATCGACCAAAACCCTAGTGCTAAAGGTACTCCAACAAATGGTTTTTAGATCAATGGAATGATAACGTAGGGGCCCCACCAGATGAAACTCAGTTCTCTTAATCCAATACAACTGACGGTTCGTGCATCTGAGTCCCGTTTTGAGTCTTATCGCGAGTTGCAACTCACCTCCTCAAGCCATTTAGGAACATGTGGTTAATTTGGTCCGGAAGCATAAAATTCAAACTAAGTATTATAACAGACTTCCGCAAGCTCTCGCAAGTATATTTGGCCAAGGCCCACATGACTACACTAGCCAAAAAGACCCGACACAGTGTTCTTTAAAATCGACCTCCTCTTCAGAAATTGCACTATGCCTCATTGACCAAAATCTTAGTGTTGGAGATACTCCAACAAATTGTTTTCTGATCAATGGAATGATAGCGTAGGAACCCCAATAGCTGAAACCTGGTGCTCTGGATCCAATGCAACTGACGGTTCATGTATCTGAGTCTTGGTTTGAGTTTTATCGATAGTTGCAACTTGCCTCCTCAAGCCATTCAAGGACATGTGGCCAATTTGGTCCGAGGGCATAAAATCCAAACCGAGCATCATAATGTTGTTCCGTAAGTTCCTGCATGTATGTTTGGCCAAGGCCCATGTAAATTCCATTTAAAAAGTTTTGCAACTTCGTCATGATGTGGACAGTCTTGGGTGAAATGATCTTCACCACAAATAAGACATGGGAATTTCAGTTTTCGCTTTGGTTGTTTTTCAACATCAAGTGGTGGAGTTTGTGTCTTGGGATATTCATTATTATTATTATTATTATTATTATTGGGTTTATTTTTTGTTTTCTTCTTACCTCGGATTGTTGTGAAGAGGCAAATTGAACTGCATTCACCTCAGAGATTTGAGTCGGGAGGGAGGTAGAGGAGAGTGAATTTGAACTGGTAATGGGTGCTAAAACAAAGCGATTTATTGTTCCGGTCGACTGTGATGTGGATTGGGTTTTGACAGTACCAATAACTCCATCTGCATGTGCTGTGGAAGAAGGTTTGGATGGATCAGTAGGAGTACGGGTAGAATTTGGAATCAATTCATACAAAGTACCAAAATGGGAGTAAACCAAATCTAAGTACTGTGCTCGAGCAATGGCTTCTTCCTCAGTGACTACACCACCCATAGCGACATCACGAGCAATCAGGGGTAAAAGAGATTTAGTAAACCACTTTGCCAATAGTTGGTCATGAATGGTCGCTTAATCAACCTTCGTCGTTGTCTCCACTCATGAATGTGATCAGAGATATGCACGAAGTTTGTTTGACGAAGGGAGGTTAAAAGTTCGGTGCTTGTCTTGTAACGGATGGGTAATTGAAAATGTGTGAGAAAATCCATAGCGAGGGAGTTGAAATCTTGAAAGGAACCACGTTGAAGTTCAATGTTCCATTTGGTGGCAGAGCCCATGAGTGTGCACTGGAAGAGACGTAAACGTATAGAATCATCCATCAATGAGTTTGATGAACACCATAAATGGAATGTCATCACATGGTTGTTTGGGTCTTCTCCAGGTTTACCGTCAAATTTGGGGATGTTAGAAGGTAATTTAGCAGGAATTACTGGCCAAAAAGGAAAAATGCAAAATGGGATCATTTGTCAACCGAGACAAGTCTGGTAGATCTATAGTGGAAAGGAAGGGTAATTGTCGGTTAACATGAGGGTGATATTGGTGTGGCATAGGGACACTAGTGGGGCCATAAACTAGTTGAGGTGGATAATTGTATCCATTAGGCCCTCCCATATAAGGTTGTTTTAACCAGTATAGACATGATTCGATGGTTGTTGAGGAACGTTCATGAGTG
>SNQJ01S0172306.1:5431-20411 GCA_010110895.2 Picea sitchensis
GATTTTGGAGGACGACTAAGAATATACCAGCATCTTCAATGCATAACCATCAGATTAGAATTTAAGATTAAAAGATCATTAATTGTGCCCATCTCCAATAGGTATACACCTTTCGACGTAATTATGCAAATAATTGCACCAACAGTCATTGTATTCATATCTATCACTCGATAAAATATATTAATCCTACAAACCCATAATACAAAATACAATTTGTCATTTTATCCATATATGTCATTCAATAAAATATATTAACATGTACCTCCTTCACCTTTACCTCTCCTTCACTAGACCTTCATACCCACCTCCCCTTGCGATCCATAATGGATCCAGGAACCAAAATGGGTCCAGGAAGGCCTAAATATCAAAGTGCTCAGAATGGATTCAAAACGGACGTGTGTGTAGGGATCATCGATACAAACCCAACGCAAATTGAACTGGCTCAAACAGACATCGTATGGGAAATATATCGTGATCTGTTCGTTTCGTCAAATAGACAAAAAATTGTTGACTGTACAGTCCGTACAATGCTAACGTGGAAGCTGACTGTACAGGTCATACGGTCGTACAAGTGACGTGGCAGTGATGTGTTAGCGCTGAATGGGAAGTTGATTGTGATAGGTGGAACACTCATATTGTGACACGTGGCACCACTGCAAGGGTGACACACGGCAGGGGATGACGTGGAAAGGTCCGTACAACAGGCTGACATGGCAAGGTACGTACGAGCTGACTCGCAGGCTGACGTGGCAAGCTGGCTGGGAAGACAGGTGGATGAATTTTTGGTTGACACGTGTCCTTGTTCATGTGACTAACATGGTTCCACGTGGCCCAGTCATGGGCTACCACATGGCACCCATCCGTTGATTGATTGTTTGGGAAACAGTTTGTTTGGACTCCCAGGGACTCGAACCCGTGACCTCCGGTCTAGGCGAACGTTTTGGCAGGGTTGAGCTACCAGCTCGCCTACGGTGGATCTTATTCTACAATTTTTAAATCTATTATTTAATATTTGGGTAAAGTTTGTTAGGTGAAATTAAGGGTTGGGGCCTAGCCCCAGCCCCTGGCGACGCGCTCCATGGATCCTTGCAATATGACCACAGATCCTTTACACTGGGCGCAGATTTTAATGAAGTGTCAGCCCCGACGCGTAGGAATATGACTACATTATATAACCATTGGTTTATAGTTGGTGCAAAATGCATGGAGCTTAGCCCTCGATCGTATTGGGATATGCATATGACCTAGATCTCCAGTTCAACTGTTTGCGCACGCAATGGGTTATCGCCCGGTTAGTCGGGATAGCCCGCCGACCAGGACGCATAACTGAGGGCTTATGGACCAGGAGCTTAACAAGAAAAGGGGCACGTGGAGTATAGAGGCACGACCATATGGCTTAGTGCACATGACCAAGGCCAGGAATCCAGGGGCCAACGCACTAGCACTAGACTAGGGCCACTTGGAGGGCACCCACATGACCAGGAGCCCGCATGAAGGGGTATGCGCCCTATATTTTGCAAATAGTGGGTTTTTAAACTATACTATAAGATTTTTATGGATTATTAGCCAGTTTTGGGAGATTTAGTCCATTTTTGGAGGATCTTGGGCCCTTTTGAGGCCATATATTGGGGAGAAGTTGGGAGTTTGTTACCAAATTCAAGTCTATATAAACCAGAGGTTCTTGAATCCATGGGGTAGATTCAGATAAGGAAAATGCTGATGAATTGTTGAGGCAAAGCCATTTTTATGCAAGGAAGACATTAAGGAGAGCACCTTTGTGGGCCATTTTTGGGAGCTTCGTTCATTTGTTTTCAGTGTCGTAAGTTTTGATGGGTTATTGATATCTAGCATAACACAACAAGTGCATTTTGGTAATCCATTAGCACTTTTATGATGTACATTTTAATCTTTGAACATAAATAATAAATCCTCACCCGTTGAGATGAAAGCTCGAAGACGTAGGCGATATTGTCGAACTCCGTTGTCACTTTGATGCTTATCGTTTGTTGTTTCTTCATGCTTATTTCTAGTTCTGTATATTGCTTTATGGATGCCATATGTCTTCATTAATTTGTCCTCTTTCATTAATTTTCTAAATGGTAAAATAACTCATGCAAAATAACTCAATCATTGTCATTTAAAAGATCATTTCGGATCAAGTGGTATCAGAGCTAGTTGATGGTTGGTTTTTGAGTTTGCATGATTACCAAGGAAAGGATGAATCGTGGTGAAGGAGATTGTGTTGAAGAGAATCCTGAGATTGGATTGAGAAAGAGAACTTCTCAAAGTGAGAATATGGCATCGGAAGAGGGACTTTCTCATGATGAGAAAGAGTTTCGAAAAACTTTCTTCACCATGTCGTAGATGATGAAGGTTCTATATGATGATTACTTGGAACGAAAGAGACCAGTTCTAGGTGAATCTTCAAAGGTCAAAAGTGAAGAAGGAGAGGATCCTCCTCAAACTCCTCCTTCACCTCCTTCTTCTCCATCAAATTCTTTTTCTTCAAGTTCAAGTTCTAAATCCACTGCAAGAAAACATTACCATAAACATAAAAATTAAATTCCTTTACTTAAGCTTGATGTAAAATTTGAATTACCCATGTATGATGGGGAAGTGAATGCAGAGAGGCTTGATAATTGGGTCAGACAGATGGAGGTTTATTGGAGTGTGCAACAAATCAAGGATGAGGCAACTCAAATCAAGTTGCCATCACTTAGACTTGTAGGGACAACACTCATTTGGTGGAAAAGAAAGTTGCAAAATGTTACACAAAAAGTGGGTAATGTATTTCCATCATGGCAAGTCTTTGTTTATGCACTTAGAAAGAAATTTTATCCTTTGATTTATAAAGAGAAGGCTTTAATTGAATGGCAAGGTCTTAAACTTAGAAAATGACAATCTATGAACAATACACATATGGTTTTCGTAAGATGGCATTGATGTTAGATATTCCTTTACATACCCAAGAAACTCTTATAAAGTATATATGAGGTTTACCTGCACATATTCGTAACAATGTATTTATGTTTGGACCTACTAATATTGATGAGGTTTATGTTCAAGAAACATACATTGAAGTAGGGAAAACAAGAGTTGGTGTATCAGGGGAAACGTCTTCAAGAAAAGAGGACAAAAGGAAGTGAAATGGAAAGAAGGCAAATTCGGTGGCAAGAAAGGAAGAGAAGCCCTTTTGCAAGCATTGCAAGAAATAAGGGCATGATGAGGACCATTGCTGGCAATTGCATCCCGAGAAGAGACTGAAGTGTTTCAAATAGAAGAAAGGGAGGCAAACAGTTGCAACAACATCACGACCAACAGACTTGGGATCAGATCCAGGTGATGAATCTAAAGTCTCATTGGTTGGTTTGGCAGGTAAAATTGGTGATGGATTTGATTCTAGAAGTAAATTGTTTCACATAAGGGTCATAATGAGACATAATAAGGTCGACACATTGATAAATAGTGGATCTCAATCTAACTTAATTTTAGAGGAATTGGTTAAACAATTGGGATTAAACACTCAGATGCATCATAATCCTTACTCACTTAAATGGATAAGCAATAATCACAAATTGCACATAACAAAGAAATGCACATTAAAGTTTGCAATTTCATATAAGTTTGTGGATGAGGTAACATGTGATGTGGTGCCACTCAATGAATGTGGAATGGTTTTAGGCAGTCCTTATTTGTATGATCGCAAAACAATCTTCTACAAGGAACATAATCAATATCACTTAATCAAAGCAGGCAAATAATATGTTGTGCATGCTCATCACTNTTGCAACAACATCACGACCAACAGACTTGGGATCAGATCCAGGTGATGAATCTAAAGTCTCATTGGTTGGTTTGGCAGGTAAAATTGGTGATGGATTTGATTCTAGAAGTAAATTGTTTCACA
This sequence comes from Picea sitchensis, assembly GCA_010110895.2. Classification (NCBI taxonomy): domain Eukaryota; kingdom Viridiplantae; phylum Streptophyta; class Pinopsida; order Pinales; family Pinaceae; genus Picea; species Picea sitchensis. Next base: position 9,339 of record SNQJ01S0172306.1, read on the forward strand.
TAAGGGTCATAATGAGACATAATAAGGTCGACACATTGATAAATAGTGGATCTCAATCTAACTTAATTTTAGAGGAATTGGTTAAACAATTGGGATTAAACACTCAGATGCATCATAATCCTTACTCACTTAAATGGATAAGCAATAATCACAAATTGCACATAACAAAGAAATGCACATTAAAGTTTGCAATTTCATATAAGTTTGTGGATGAGGTAACATGTGATGTGGTGCCACTCAATGAATGTGGAATGGTTTTAGGCAGTCCTTATTTGTATGATCGCAAAACAATCTTCTACAAGGAACATAATCAATATCACTTAATCAAAGCAGGCAAATAATATGTTGTGCATGCTCATCACTTAAAATCAAATTAATCTCTTCAAACTATGGAACAATTAAGAAAGACATCTCATGCAAGAAACACACCTATAATTGTTTCAAATCAATTAATTGATCTTAATAAAGAACAAGAGATGATTGTAGAATGGAAGATCAATCATACTTTGCTTGAAGATAAGCTAATGTCGTGCAAGTATTACAAACATATCATCTCATTTGCAGTCCTATTTTTGATGTTATCATTAGTAATGTTTTCAACATGGATGATAGTGGCTTCAGTAAGATGTGACATAGTACAAATGGCTAACAATATGTTGTCAGTTATCATGGTTGTTTTACAATTGATCTTGATGAGATAGGTGCACAAGACAGAGTTTAAAGACAAAGAAAAAGTCAGGTGGCCTATCATGCACTTGATGACTGGTGAGTATCCTTTTGGAGGACCAAAAGGTCTTTAGTGGGGAGGTGTGATCCAAAATGGGTCCAGAAAGGCCTAAAAATCAAAGTTCTCGAAATGGCTTCAAAACAGACATGTGCATAGACCTCATCGATACGAACCCAACACAACTCGAATGGGATCAAACAAACATCGTATGCGAAAGATAGCACAATATGTTCATTTCGTCAAATAGGGAAAAAAAAAATTGATTGTACAGTCCGTACAGTGTTGACGTGGAAGATGACTGTATAGGTCGTACGACTGTACAAGTGACGTGGAAGTATTGCATTGGTGTTGAATGTGTAGTTGATGGTGACAGGTGGCCAGTCATATTATGACACGTGGCACCACTACAAGGGTGACATGTGGCACGGGCTGACGTGGCAAGGTCCGTATAGCAGGCTGACGTGGCAAGGTCCATACGAGATGACTGGCAGGATGACGTGGCAAGTACAGTGGCAAGATGATTGGTCAAACACGTGGACGAATTGTTGGTTGACACGTGTCCTTGTTCAGGCGAATAGCATGGTGCCACATGGCTCAGTCATGGGCTACCACATGGCAGCCATCCGTTGGTTGATTGTTTGGAAAAACGTTTGTTTGGACTCCCGCAGAGTCGAACCCGTGACCTTCATCTTGGGCGAACATTTTGGTAGGGCCGGGCTACCAGCCCGCCTACGGTGGATTTTATTATACAATTTTTAAATCTATTATTTAAGCTTTGGGTAAGTTTTGTTCAGTGGAATTAAGGGCTGGGGCCTAGCCCCAGCCCCCGATGACGCAGTCCATGGAACCTTGCAATATGACCACTGATTCTTTACACTGGGCGTAGATTGTAATGAAGTGTCAGCCCCGACGCATAGGCATATGACTACACTATATAATCGTTGGTTTATATTTGGCACATAATGTATGGAGCTTAGCCCCCGATCGCATTGGGATATGCATATGACCCGGACCTCTAGTTCAACTGTTTGAGCGCGTAATGGGTTAGTGCCCGGTTGATTGGGCTAGCCCGCCGACTAGGGCGCATAACCGGGGGCTTATGGACCAGGAGCTTAACAACCAAAGAGATACGTGGAGTATAAAGGTACGGGCATATGGCCTAGTGCACATGACCAGGGCCAGGAATCCAGGGGCCAACGCACTAGCACCAAACCAGGGCCACTTGGAGGGCACCCACATAACCAGGAGCTCGCGTGAAGGGGGATGCACCCTATACTTTTCAAATAGTGGGTTTTTAAACTATACTATAAGATTTTTATGGATTATTAGCCAGTTTTGGGAGATTTAGTCCATTTTTGGAGGATCTTGGGCCCTTTTTTAGGCCAGATCTTGGGGATAAGTTGGGAGTTTGTTGCCAAATTAAAGTCTATATAAACCAGAGTTTCTTGAAGCCATGGGGGGAGATCCAGATCAGGAAAATGCTGATGAATTGTTGAGGAAAAGCCATTTTTATGCAGGGAAACCATTGAGGAGAGCACATTTGCAGGCCATTTCAGGGAGCTTCGTTCATCTGTTTTCAGTGTCGTCAGTTTTGACGGGTTCTTGAGATCTAGAAGAACACATCAAGCTCATTTTGGTAATCCATTGGCACTTTTATGATGTACATTTGAAGCTTCACACATAAATAAGAAAGCCTCACCCATTGAGACGAAGGCCCGGAGACGTAGGCAAGATTGCCAAACTGTGGTATCACTTTGGTGTTTATGGTTTGTTGTTTTTTCATGCTTATTTCTAGATATGTATATTTCTTTATGACTGCGATATGTCTTCATTAATTTTTCCTCTTTCATTAATTTTCTAAATGGTAAAATAAGTCATGCAAAATAACTCAACCATTGTCGTTTAAAAGATCATTTCAGATCACCTTGTCTCAGCTATCTCCCCCTCCCCCTTTTCCACCCATATCCATCCACCTTCCCTCTCCACTCACCTCCTCTCCCAACCCCTTTATCCCCTCCACCCCCGATCTCGCTCTCCCCCACATCGAATCTTCCATAAGAATACACACACATTCTTAAGAACACGTGCGTGTTCCTGTCGAGGAGCCGATGTGGCATCTTGGGTAGCAATTCAGGGTTTGTCGAACCTAGCACATCAGGAATGCATGCACATTCTTATGAACACACACACATGTTCTTGTGTGAGCACATTCATACTCACCCCATTGCCACTTTTTTGTCCATCAATTTCATGCGAGCATCCTTCTCTGAACAAAATTTTGAGTGTTAATGATGCTAATGCACATCCCTACTTTTCCTTGTTAGTTTTTTCCTAGATGATGAAGCACACTTGTATTGGTGAAGGATCAATCACCATGGTTCATGAGAAATGAATAAAAATGGAATCGTGTTTTTTAATACATTTACAAATAAGAATGTGCATAGTTGTACACACTTATAATCCACAATAAACTAACATGCTTAGAGGTTTGGTGAGGGCCAAAGCTATTCAAAGAGAAACACATGTGAGTTACTAAAACAAATGCTTGTTCTTGAAAAAGCTAACAAGAAAATGATATTCCCATTAAAATAAAAAAAAGAACCATCTTAGTGCCCCACCCAATTAGTTTATTTTTTACTAATAAAATTAATTGCTCTTGTAATGATGTCACACCAAGAAGCTAAAACAAAAAATGAATCACCACATTTAAAAAAAAAAATTAGATTAAAAGTATATATATACTAGCACAGCCACTCTAGTGGCTGATTAACGCTGAAAGGCGCGGAAAGAAAATAAAATGCACAGCCACAATTTTTCTATTAAAATGATAAAGGTTGGTTTTATCTAAATCTCATTTAAAAAAAACCATGAATGTTTTAGGTTTTTATTTATGCGTCAAAAATAACCCATAAGTATCAGCTGTAAATATGCATATTTTACATACTGATGTAAATGTGCTGCAGACATACTGATGTATTTGTGCTGCAGACATAGGTATCGGCTGTTATAACTCGCTGTGAGTTATGCGTCTGGAAAACGTCAAAGATATCTACAGCCGATACCTTAGTCAGCATATTTGTAAATAGTCATAGAGTCGATACCTTTGACAGCATGTTTACAGTGAGTTATCGGCTGTAAGCCACTATTAAATCCGTGGTGAAAATGAAAATCAGAAAATCAAACGCTTGGACAATTGAGTAAATCTAAATGGTCATTTGAAAGATTAATCATTTAAACGTGGCAATCATATAGTGCTGCAGTAATTTCTTAATATGAATAGGTAAATGTTAAAAAAGTAAACAGGTTAAAGGAGGCATTCAGAAATACAAGGAAGTTATGAAAAGTAAATCGCATTCATTGATTTGGGAGGACGACTAAGAATATGCCAGCATCTTCAATTGTTAATCATCAGATTAGAATTTTAGATTAAAAGGTGATTAATTGTGCTCATTGTCAATAGGTATACGCCTTTTGACGTAATAATAATAGGTATAATCCATAAATTTGCTGTAAGTTAAAAGTTGGGTAAGATAAAAGTTCTATAAAATGAGGGATTTTTGGAGAAACATTTGCTAGAAATAGAAATCAAGTGAGAAATTGTTAGATTAATAACATAACAGTTAAACAACGCCATAAATTTTACCCCGTTCTAATTAGAATGGCCCCTACTTTGGAAAATCAAAATTTCATGTTAATCAAAACTTTAACTTGTAAAATCAAAGAAGGAAAAAAATACTACAAAATTAATTACTCCATCACGTTTTATCTCTTTGATGGTTAATATATCTGCGATGAATTAGGGTTAATAAACACAGAGTGAAGATGTATTTATACTGCCCCTTTGTTTTCTGTGTATACGTCCGCGTCCGCGTCATTATATATCGCAAGGAACTCGTACGAGATTTGTTAAGAGTTAAAACTGAGAAACACATGCTTATAAAGTCTCTGAATTGAACGCTGTATTTGGTGCATGATACAAATTATTTAAAACTGTTCCATTTCTGACAGAGCTTCAGGTAGAAAACCTGACAAATATATTTTAGGTGTCAAAGTTTAAAGTATATAGTTCTTCCATGTTTCAGGGTCTTGAACCTAAAATTTGAAAAATTCCTCAAACTATTTGAAACTAAAATCTTAAAAAATCCTCAAACTATTTGGAATTATATCCTCTACAGGTTTTTGGTTTTCCCTGAATTACAACAATTTTTGAAAAATCCATATACCGCGTCGGTATTTTATATCACGCATACGTTTTGGTACTGTAGGTTTTTGGTTTTACGGAATCACCAGAGTTTTATATCACGTTCCTTGTACGTTTTGGCAGTCGGTAACGGAAATAGAACACTCGGCAAGCAATTCAAGAAAAAGTCTCTGACCAGTAACCACCACTGACAAGCTGGAGGAAGAATCGAAAGCTGGTCTTCATTTGATTTACTAATCCCAGCTACAATGAATGTACAACAACTAGGCGTATATGGTGGAATTTCAGGCCACGTATTATGAACACTATTGTTTTGTTGACATCGTATTTGAGTAAGCAAAGGCCGAAGGAGGAAGTACAAATTTAAATGTATATGATTTATTATTCTCAACTACAAGTGATTGAACGTCTGCGGCGTTCGTTCATATGTTTTCTGTCTTGACAGAGGGTTGGTAGTCCTGTAATCCGACGGAAGGAAGAAAGGAGTAAAAATTACAAATAATGGAATCTTCTATAGAAGGCTAACAATCGTACTGAGTATCAAAGATTTGGTGAGTCGTCCACGTGAAGATCATTGAAAATTGGAGGATGATGGGCTCATTCGTACGCAGGTTTTTCAATCACTGTTATTGTGCTTGTGTTTAAAAATCCGGGACGAGCTGATTCCCAGATGAGCCCGGCGTTGCGCACACAACCAAACTCCATCACTCGCAGAGAAGGTCAATTGGCAGGTGGCGCTAAAAAATGACACAAGGGCAAGGAGAAGGGATAAAAAAAGGTCTCTGGTCACCTGAAGAAGACGAAAAACTCATCAATTTTATGGTGAAGAAGAACCGCCCTATGGGCTGTTCCTGGACCTGCGTGGCCCAACAAATTGGTAATTTATTAATTAAGTACCCATTCCCTTCTAATTTCAATTTACTCTGCTCTATTCAATTCAATGTCTTTAAATAGCAGAGTTGCGACCTTCGCATGCATATTTTTTTGCATCCACTAAGATGCTGATAGTATAATCTAAGAAAAAATTCGTTTGCATTATATTTTATATGGATGAATATACCTTTAACCCAATCTGAATCAATATACTTTTATTACATTTAACCCACTCAATTATGTGAAGTTATTCGTTGACTTATATATATAATTGTCCCAGTTGAATCAGTAATTAGGGTTTCTGATGAATAACTGAACTGGCTGAATCAGTAATTAGGGTTTTTAATGAATAACTTCACATAACTGAACTGGCTGAATCAGTAATTAGGGTTTCTAATGAATAACCTCACATAACTAACCCACTCAGTTATGTGAAGTTATTCATTTGAAACTCTTGGCTTATCTTATATATAATTATATATATAATTGTCCAGGCTGAATCAGTAATTAGGGTTTCTAATGAATAACTGAACTGGTTGAATCAGTAATTAGGTTTTTAATGAATAACTTCACATAACTGAACTGGCTGAATCAGTACAATATACTCCATTGCAAATAACAAATGAAATAAAAGTGGTTGAATCAGTAATTAAGGTTTTTAATGAATAACTTGAGTAGGTTAACAATACACTTCATTAAAATAACAAATGTAATAAAGATAAAGATATATTGATGAATATAAAATATAATGGAAATGATTTTTTTTTAAATTACTATTATATATATAATTAAATCTATATATAAAATTTGATTAAAATTATTAATTAAATAAATAAAATTTTATATTAAAAATAAATTTAAATATTTTTAAAATAAATTCAATCAAACTATAAAATATATAATTTTCCATAATTCCATAAATTCTACATAGTTAGATAATTCATAAATCCTGCAAAGTTATAGAATCTAGTAAATCCTACATAGCTACAAATAATGAATGAACAAATATACATTAAAAAAATTATTTTATTAAATTTAAAAATAAATAAATTATATTGTATAATTGCATTGCATTTACTAATACTATCAGCATCTTAGTATACGTATATGTATATATATAAATTTGGTTAGTATTTATTTTTTTATTTTTTTATTTAATAAAATAAATTACATTTTAATTTTTTAATTAAAATCATTAAATAATACATTTATTTATTATTATTTTATATTCATCTTAATTTTAAATTTATTAAAATTTAAAAATTATAAAAAATAATTAAAATACACATCTCTATAGTCAAACATGTTGAAAACTAATAAACTTTGGAGTGATTTTATTTATCTATATGTATGTCTCAATATTGAAAGATTATGAAAGAAATAAAAGAAAATATATTTATATATGTATTTTTCAATATTAAAAAACCATGAAAAAAAATATTAAGTTTGGAGTATTTTTATTTATCTATACAATTTATTTATGGAATTATATATGCTTATGAGTTCATGTATTATATTTATTTGTGAGTTACATTAATTAATTGTTTGAGTAGATATGTATAATTTGACATATCTTACTCATCAAGTGATTATTTTTTGGAATATCTTATGATCACATGAGATATTGAGTATTTAGTGAATATAAGTGATTATTTTTTGATCAGATAAAATCACATGAAATATTGAGTATTTATATTATTTAGTGAATATAAGTAATTTTTTTTGGAATATTTTATGATCAGATAAAATATTGGGTATTTAGTGGATATTAGTATTTGATAAAAAGTATTTATTTAGTTTCAAATATAAAATAGTTTATATTTGAAATTTGAAATCTCAACAAAATGAATGGTTAAATTAAATTATGAGATCTCAACAATTCTTTTAAATTTTTAACTAAATTTTAAACAAGAATATAAAAAAACCTCAAAAACCAAAAATTCTAAATATTAACATGTTTATTTAATAAATACTTCTTATACAGTTAAAAAACATATTTATTCAATTAAAAAAACATGTTTATTTTGAATATTTTGTTGTGCAATTAAAAAACAATCGACATCTTGTCCATTTAACTTAGAACACCTAGATGTCTACCTAACTCCTCTCAATGAATGGCCAGCAATATACAGCCTCCTGCTGCAGGCCATATATACACAGTTGGATATATCTCTGGCATATATACACAAGTTGGATATATCTCTGGCGTATATACACAGTTGGATATATCTCTGGCATATATACACAGTTGGATATATCTCTGGCATATATATATATACTAAGGTTATATTGAATGCTGGCCTCAATGAATAACCTCTTTCTCTCCGTGCAAATATGATCAGTCTCAGTGGTTACTTTTTGCGCATTAAAAAGGAATAGACATCTTGCCCACCCAACTCAGGGTGGCAGATCACCTTCTGAGATTGCCATGAATGTGTATACAGGTCTCCAGAGATGTGGAAAGAGCTGCAGGCTGAGATGGCTTAACTACTTACGACCTGGCCTTAAACACTGCCCAATTTCAGCCGAAGAAGAGCAATCGATCATACACTTACATTCCATTCTCGGCAACAGGTTTCCATTTTTTCTGAATTCCTGCTCTCCCCTAATCTTCTCTGTTAATAATTGTTCACACGAATCGCTGCTTTCTTTCCTTTGATTTGGGAACGATTGGCATCAACTACGCAGGTGGTCTCAAATTGCTGCCCATTTGCCTGGACGTACGGACAATGAGATCAAGAACTATTGGAACACTCGCATCAAGAGGAAGCTCAACTTCAAACAGAGGTTTCTCTTTTCCTCCTCCACCGAAACCAACGGCAACAACAACACAAAATGGAATATCTCCTCGCAATCCTATCATACATACAATACAAATTCAGTGTCCGCGCATTCTCATGACCCTTATACGTCGTTTCACTCTGCCAAGTCGATGGGTGTTCTGCCTGACGGGCACTTGCAGTCACTTAATAACATCTTTAATGTAGTTACCTCTGCAGAAAATCAGAACTCTCGTGTTCAGGACGTACTGGATTTCAAACATGAGCAAGTTCAAGAGAGAAATAATGAGTTCATTGCAATTGATGTCGACCCCACCAACAACCAGCAAATTTCTTGTTCTCAGCTGTGGATTGATTCTACTTCTGTTCACACCAATGAGAGCTGCACTCTGCAAGCGCAAGGCCATACATATAAAACTGCAAAATCGTCGGGATACGATCAATTGCTAGACCCGTGGACCACATTGCCGCCGCATGAAGCGTCTGGCTCTGCCAATAATGGTCTTGGCCATACAGTCACCATTTCAGCTCTTGTTGAGATCAGCGACTTATTGAAAGGAAAAAAAGAAAACGATGGCCATATCATTAATGAAAATCAGAATGAGATGATGATCGACAATTTGTCGTTCATGGCATCTTCTGTAAAAACTGCATGGAGCAGTAGTCATTCCTATTCAAATGCAGCTGATTTTAGTAATGTTTATCCAGGAGCTGAGTCGTACCCAGCACATAATTCCCTCTCCCAATTTAGTGCACCAGCAATTTTATGGGCCGACGTTGATCAGTACTTCAAAATCCAGTCTCAAGATCAGGCTGATTGCAAAGATCTTGGAAATTTGAGATTTGATGAAGTAAATTAGGCGCACCAACGTACATTAATGGCAGAAGAGCTATCAGTTGCCTCCGATGTGAGGAGTAGTGGTTGGTGATCAACAGGATTGCTCAACAAGAAGAAGCCAACGCAGCAGAAATTCCTACATTATCAGGAAGTAGAACGTTTGATTTTCAGTGTAAAGGTGAAACAGTCCGAGTTACAGGTTGGGCACGAGATACTGTCGCTTCTTCAGTTCTTGATCAAATCTGTTTTAGCTAATCAGCGAATAAGTTCATTAATCCTATGGGTTGCTTATCCTTCCTAATTTACTTTCACGTTTTTTAACTCAATAGTCTCAATATGATTGTATGCAAAGGAGAGTGTCATTCATGACAGACAGAGATAACTATAGATCGTTCATCTACACATTAGAAAGTGAATGCCTCAGTGTATATTTTAATTAAGCTTATTGATAATAGGTATATTTAAAGATTTTTTAACCATAAATTTCTATTGTGTTATCATTTAATTGTCAGGTTAAAATAATTAACAAATTTAATTGAAATTACAAATTTATTTCACTATTAATTTTTTTTATCATTTTACAGTATTAAATTTATATTTGTTGACAGTCGCATAATTACAATCAACTGTTTCATATTCAGCTACTGTGATAGTATATATTACTAGCACAGCCACATAATTATGTGGCTGATAAACCCGGATAGGCTTATATCATTTATAAATTTTAGGGTTTATGTTAAAATTAGGGTTTGTAAAATAAATATGCTTATTGACTTTCATCAACTAGTAATGATTAGTTTTCATAAATTTTAGGGTTTATGTTAAAATTAGGGTTTGTAAAATAAATATGCTTATTGACTTTCATCAACTAGTAATGATTAGTTTTCATCTGTGATTTGCTCTTTAAAATATGTGATTTCTCTTTACTATTCTAAAACTCAAACAATTTAAAACTTAAAAAAGCCTGAGCTCTAACATGCAAGGTTAAAGCATACAAATTTTTGCATGAAGAGACATATACGGCTCGGCTCATTAATTGAATCACCTGGTTAAGTGAAATGACTACGCAGATAGTGGGACGCTTCACATCCCAGACACATGTACCTACCCAAGCCCACGCCTGGTTAATTGAAACGGCTACGTGAAAACTGGGACTCTTCACATCGCGGACACACCCACCTACCGAATAACAACAAAAAAAAATATATATTTAAATTAAAACACGATTTTGATATCGATTGACTCAATCTTTAATTAGGGCTTTTCTCTTAGCAGCCATTCTCGGACCTCATGTTTGATTCCTGCAGTTATGCTCGGATTGTATGGCCGCAGATATGGAGATAGAATCACAGGAAGGAGTTAAAGGCACTATTGAATTTGATTCACCCAATTTAAATCTAGAAAATAAAATGTGTCCACAATCAGAAAATGAAACGCGCATAGGTTAATCATTTAATCATATAGTGCTGCAGTAATTTCTTAATATGATTAGGTAAATGTTAAAAAGTAAACAGGTTAACGGATGCATTAAAAAATACAAGAAAGTTATGAAGAGTAAATCACATTCATTGATTTGGGAGGACGACTAAGAATATGCCAACATCTTCAATGGTTAGCCATTAGTTTAGAATTTTAGATTAAAAGGTGATTAATA
>SNQJ01S0172306.1:20421-34213 GCA_010110895.2 Picea sitchensis
TTTCTATTAATGTGTTTTAATACATACTAAATCATTTGTTTGCAGATATCCTAACACCCATATTAAATTATTTGTTTGTAGATGCCCTAACAAGAATAATGTGTTTTACCCATATTANTATAAATTAAAAAATAATATATAGTGAATATTTATGGTTTAAAACTAATATGCTTCATCCATATTAAATTATTTGTAAGCATCCTAATCACTATAAAACTAACAACAATATATTAATTATTTAATATAAAATTAGTTGTTTTTATTAATGATATTAATTATTTAATATAAAACTAACTTTTTCTATTAATGTGTTTTAATACATACTAAATCATTTGTTTGCAGATATCCTAACACCCATATTAAATTATTTGTTTGTAGATGTCTTAACAAGAATAATGTGTTTTACCCATATTAAATCATTTGTTTGTAGATGCCCTAACAAGAATAATGAAAATATCAATCCATTAAATCGAGATACCCTAACAAGAATAATGAAGATATCAATCCATTAAATCGATAAAGAAAATTGATTTAAAATTAAATAAAATATATACAAATAACTTTATTAAAATATAAATTATTTTATTATATTAAAAATAAAAATATTTAATTTAACAATCAAATTCTATTTTTAAGTTTTATGTTTCTAATCAACTCATACTAAATCTTTTAAAAACATCCTCCCAAGAATAATGCTGATATCAATCCATTAAATCAATAAAAAACATTAAATTAAAATTAATTATATTTATTGATTTAAAATCAAATAAAATATATATTAATAATTTCATTAAATTAATATTAATATATAAATTATTTTATCATATTTGAATATCCAAATATTCAAATTAAAAAGAAAATTATGTCCTTCGTAGGTGTTACGTTTTGCGTTTAGTTGGATAAACATGAACCACACAACAATGATCTCCATTTTTATTAATGGCCTGCAGTTTGTTCGTGATGTCATTAAATGCTGCGAAATAGATTGGTGCTCTCATTTAATGTTACATTTCTGTCAGTGCAGTTGTCTAAGTTGTTGAGTATTCAAAGCAAAGTACTTTGTACTTGGAAAGATTTTATGGTTAACTTCAGGTTTTCCAATTCTACATGGCCATAGCCAATGCATTATTGGTAAGTTGGTTTCCATAAAATATTTTGGAGAGAAATAAAAAGATGTATTATTGGTAAGTTGTCTAATTTGTCGAGTATTCAAAGCAATGTACCTTGTATTTGGAAAAACTTTATGGTTAACTTCATGTTTTCCAATTTCACATGGCCATAGCCAATGCATTATTGGTAAGTTGGTTTCCATAAAATATTTCGGGGAGAAATAGAAAGATGTATTATTGGTAAGTTGTCTAATTTGTCGAGTATTCAAAGCAATGTACTTTGTACTTGGAAAAACTTTATGGTTAACTTCATGTTTTCCAATTCCACATGGCCATAGCCAATGCATTATTGGTAAGTTGGTTTCCATAAAATATTTTGGGGAGAAATAAAAAGATGTATTATTCGTAAGTTGTCTAATTTGTTGAGTATTCAAAGAAAAGTACCTTGTACTTGGAAAGACTTTATCGTTAACTTCATGTTTTCCAATTCTACATGGCCATAGCCAATGCATTATTGGTAAGTTGGTTTCCATAAAATATTTTGGGGAGAAATAGAAAGATGTATTATTGGTAAGTTGTCTAATTTGTTGAGTATTCAAAGCAAAGTACCTTGTACTTGGAAAGACTTTATGGTTAACTTCATGTTTTCCAATTCCACATGGCCATAACCAATGCATTATTGGTAAGTTGGTTTCCATAAAATATTTCAGGGAGAAATAGAAAGATCTATTATTGGTAAGTTGTCTAATTTGTTTAGTATTCAAAGCAAAGTACGTTGTACTTGGAAAGACTTTATGGTTAACTTCATGTTTTCCAATTCCACATGGCCATAGCCAATGCTTTATTGGTAAGTTCGTTTCCATAAAATATTTCAGGGAGAAATAGAAAGATGTATTATTGGTAAGTTGTCTAAGTTGTTGAGTATTCAAAGCAAAGTACCTTGTACTTGGAAAGACTTTATAGTTAACTTCATGTTTTCCAATTTTACATGGCCATAGCCAATGCATTATTGGTAAGTTGATTTTCATAAAATATTTAAGGAGAAATAGAAATATGAGGAAAAAAAAAACAACATAAAATATAAAATATGAATAATTTTTATTAAATTGGTGTTTAATTTTTTCCATTCATATATTATTATTTTCATTATTAAAATAAATAATACTTTTTCCATAATACTCATTGAAATTGGGGTTTTTAATCTACGATAAAATTTTGAGTAATTTTCTATTGAAATAATGTCTAAGCAATATTTTCCTCTTAATATCATTTTGAAACTTTGAAATTGGTATCTTGTAATTGTCTTGATATTAGCGTTTATTATTGGACAAGATTGTCTCAATTTTCATCATAATTATAACATCCATAATAATGTTGATTAGTCTTTAAATAAGATTATATTTTATAACAATTTTTGAATCAGATGCTTTTGCATTGTAGTTTGGGAACAACGGGAAATAAAAAAGTATATCCATTACAACTTTCATATAAATAATTTAATCAAATTCAAAGGAAGTAGAGGTGTGAGATGTATTTTCTACACTAACAAATGATAAAAGAATGTCTATATTAATAAATGAAAAAAAATGTGAAGAAAAATTCAAACAAATTATGGTAGATTTTTTGGGGAAAAGTCTTATGGAAAAAACTCTACACTCTTTAAAGCATGCTTGATATATTATTTAGCAACTGAATGGTTAAATACATTACATAGTCTCCATGCTCTCAAGAAGAGTATTCAACAACAATATAAGGATCCTTCTTTCTTTCAACCTTAGCACTCAATAAATAAATATAACAAAACCATAAACCATTTATGTCTTTCCAATTCTACATGCTAGAAACCATCAAAAAATAATTGGCAAATTGCTATTGCTTAGCATTCATTGCCTTATAGTGATATGCATTTATTCCTTGCCACTACTCAACATTTATTCCCTGCTATTGCTCAATACTTATTCCTTGCTACTTCTCCATAATCATTACCTACTCCACTAGAAGACTACAAGGTGTATGAAACACTTGTACCAACATTCTCCCACTTGTCATATACCTTGCAAGAGTATAAGGGAGAATGCATCAAACTGTGAGCTAATTACTAGGGACCATAGAATCAAAACGCCACTTGAATTTACATGTGCTCACTAGTTTCATCAATGCATCTGCATCATTCTACAAAGTGTCAACTTTCTCTAGTACCACCTTCCCATCCTCTGCCATGTCCATAATGAAATGGTACTAGATACCTATATGCTTTGTATTCACGTGAAAGGTTGGGTTCTTAACCATACAAATGGAACTATTACTATCACATTGAATTCTAACAACTCTCTAACTTAGCCCTACTTCTGAACATGATTTCATAAGCCAATGATTTAAGCCAAATGACATCCTTACAGGCACGAGTAACTGCTATATACTCTGCCTCTAAAGTGGACAAAGAAACCACAACTTGTTGCTTGTTCATCCAAGTTACTAATCCACCAAACAATTGGAAAGCATATACGCTCATATATCTCCTTCTATCTACATCCCTTGCCTAATTAGAATCCAAAAAACCCTACATATCCACTAAATGTGGGTCCTATGAAACATCACTATGATAGCAAATGGAATATTCAAAAGTACATCACAAATACCTGAAGATCCTCTTCATTGTAGCCCAATGTTCATGTTTAGGATTAGCCATGAATTGGCTAAAGACTTACACTACTTGGGAAATGTATAGTCTAGTATAGACCATATCATACATCAAACTACCAAATCCACTAGCACAAGGAATATAATCCATATCATACATCTTTGTAGGTGCTATAAGACACTTCTCAATTGAAAGATTAGTTCCCACACAAATCAAAACACTCAATGGTCTATAACCCGCCATGCAAAAACATTGTAGGACAACGTTTACATACTTACTATGGCTCAACCAAACATTTATGTTTCCTCTAGCTCTCCTAATCTCCATTCCTATGATATATTTTGCACCCCCAAAGTCCTTCATATAAAATTGTGCTAAAAGATGAGATTTCAAATCATGAATCAGATCCTTATTGTTACCAAAGGATAACATATCATATACATTATAGTGATAACAAGGACATGGTCACTATTTGTTTGTAATACATATAGTGATCTAATTTGTATCTCAGACATCCCAATACCAACACAAAAGAATCAAACTTTTGGTACCACATTCTAGGAGACTATTTGAGACCATATAAAGACTTGTTTAATTTGCAAACCAATGACTCTTCATATTTTTAAATGTAGTACTCTACTTGTGTCATATAGATCTCCTCCTTCAAGTCACCATGTAGGAATGTTCTTTTCACATCGATCTATTCTATCTCTAAATAAAAATTTGTTGCTACAAAGAATAGAAACTTACTAGATGTCAACTTAGCAACTATGGAAAATATCTCACCAAAATCTACCCCCTCAAACTAGGAATACCCTTTTGCTACCAACCTTGCATTGTGCTTTTCAACATTGCCATATAAACTGATCTTCTTCTTGAACACCCATTTACATCCAATGGGTTTTCAACCATCAAACAATGGTACCAAGTCCCATGTATCATTATTCTAAGTGTATCCATTTCCTCATCCATGACCAATATTCAGGACTCCTTATCTTCCACATCCATTGCCTCTTTCACAGTTTTAGGCTCATTGGTGTTAACAAATAAAGAAAATATACATATGAAATCAAATAGACTATAATATACTTGTCTAGTTTCATTCTTTGCCGAGTGTACCTACTTAAAGTTTGAGGTGGAGTTTCTTCCTCCTCTTTTGAACTATATGAACCATCCTCCTCATCAACTCCATCATGAACTTCTTGTTCATTTTCTAGTTCGACTTTCTTGGTCTTGGGTGGTAGTTGAACCACTGACTTCTTCTCATCCTTTTCTAGCTACACCACTATGGGAGAAGGCTTAACCTGTATGAAAATAACATTCCCTCTATACCAAACTTTTCCAGTCACAATATTCCAAAGATTGTACCCTTTCATGCCAACATCATAGACGATGAAGATACATTTTATAGCCTTATTATTTTACTTTGACCACTTCTCTTTAGGCACATGAGCATATGGTTCACAACCAAAAAAATGAAGATGTTGAAGTGAGGGATTCTTGTTCGTCTAGACCTCCATAGGGGTCTTATCCACAAGAGTTGATGTGGGAGACCTATTAATCAAGTAACATGTAGTAACAACTGCTTCTTCCCATAACTTTTTCTCTAAGCCAATTCCACTAAGAATACTCCTATCTCTCTCCATCAATGTTCTGTTCATCCATTCCATAACTCCATTTTACCGAGGGGTATATGGACTTGTCTTGTGTATTTCAATACCATTCTCCTTACAAAACTGATCAAACTCTACAAAACAAAACTCATCACCATTATTAATCCTCAATACCTTAACCTTCCTACTAATCTAATTTTCCAAGAAATTTGTAAACTCCTTAAACAACTAAATATATGCATTTCCTTCTAAAATAATCATCCATAAATGATACATAATACAAATCCTTAACACAATCTAAACACAACTGCAAATCCAAACAAAATCCAAAATTAAAAAAGCAAGGCCACCACATGGTAACCCTTTTAAACTCTAATTGCATAAATATAAATTGATTTAGAGTATTCAACATATATTTTTAGTATATAACTTAGTGAATGCGACAAAAAAGTTGACTTATCATATAATGTTATGCACAGGTTCAAATCCAGAGGGGGGTAGGGTATGTATACCTTCGTAGACTTTTCCAGTCAAATCGCTGGGCAAAGGGGGGTCCCTTGTCCCACAAACAAGGGGGTCTCATACACCAATTTGGTGTGCTGGCTTGGCCGTGACCTTAAAAATAGATTATTATTATTATTATTATTATTATTACTAAGTTTATGATGTATTTACATGGGTTTAGTGATAGAGCGTGTTTGACAATTTCTTTTATATTTTGAATTTTGAATAAATTTGCATTTGTGCTTGGATTGTATTAGTGTTATAAAATGAAAGGAGAATATAAGTTATGTTTAATATTATTAAGTTAAAAGACATGCTACATGGAAAGGACCTACTTTGATATGTTTATGTGATAAGAGTTGAGAGTTTCAAGTTAGATTTTAGATTAATCTAATTGAATGTTGATGGATGTACTTTATTATCTTGCCAACTAACTTGGATATGTAAACGTTTGGATGCTTACGTGGCAAGTGAATAGTTTAAATATATAATTATTAGGAGTTTTAAAGTTATAGCTGTTTTAAGATAATAAAGTTATTATGATTTAATAGTTAATTATATAATAATTAAAGGTTTTAATAGTAGGTAATAGGTAAGAGTTACGATGTTTACATAGTGTATAATAATTATTTTTATAATTCAATATCATGTGTAATTTAATAATTAGTTATTTAGTAATGATGATAATGATTATGAGTGTTAATGTTCATTAAAATCAATTTTGGTTTATTGGATTTTATAAAAAAATGGTAAAGAATTACTTGGATTGCTTTATAATTTTATTTCTATGTTCAAAAAGAATTGAGAAGAGGTTTTCTAAATCTCTATAGTTTTGATGAGTTAAAAGGTTAGGAATATTAGTGTTGTTATAAATATTTTGAAATTGAGATATGTGGGAGTACACAGAAGAGTCAAAGAGAGTGATCTTTATCCTCCACCTTCTTAGTACCACAAATATGACATATGCTTTCATCCCATAGTGTTTTTGGATTTGTCTAATGTCCTGCTTCACTATAATGGATCTCATGAGAATTCATTTTTATCTTAGCAATGTTGACCAAGTATTCTTTACACTAGATAGAAATATACTTTTGATCTTCTAGATTAGGGTTAATGACCTCTTTATAGTATCTTAATTTTATCTTATCCTCCAATTATTTATCACACCCTAATTTCTCTTAAACTTAGATGTAATAATAATTTTAATGCTATCAATATTCTATAGAGTTAATTTCTCTTATATTCTCAGATTATTTAGTACTAGACATCTTTATGCCAACCTCTCTTGCAACATAGGTTACTTTGACTAAAGTTTAAAGAAATCTAAGGAAGCATATGTTCTTTCAATTTAGTTATATTGTGCTTGTACATTAGATACATTGTCATATCAATACTCTCAATGAGGGAAAGGCCCATTTCCAAGAGGAGGATATAATATGACGTATTGTTTTTAATATAAGATTATAAATTATAAAATGCATTTGGATTTGAAATTGATCTTTCTCCATGATTCTTTGGAGATACTATAACCGCTCCAAACATTACATCCATATAAGATAAATGTAATGATGAGAGTGTGTCAAAGAGGAGTTTCCTTTTCCCCCACAACTAGAAGTCAACTAATTTACAACTATTTTCAAGACCAAATTCGTCTTTTCACCCTCCATTGATCCTTTTCTCAATGCTATAGTTATGGTTAAGCTTGTGATGAAGGTTGACTCTAAGATATTTGTATGAAGTAACTTCCTGTAAGTTGTTATTTTCATACACAAAATTAACATAAGCGATCTTTTTGTATTTTGTAGTCATAACCTTTGATTTGCATGTGTTTATTACGATAACCATGCTAGAACACAGATTATTGAGATTCCTTTTCTGCTTGTTGAGATCAAAGAGACACATTACTATAAGAAGAAAATCATCAACATAAAGAAGAAGGATGATGATTATTCTAGATAATGCAGTGCCAACAAAAAATGCTTCTTCCAAACATGCCTCTAACTTGTCAATGTAAATGCCAAAAAAGGTTGGAGATAGGGGACATCCTTTCTTAACTCATATATTGCAATTAATTTCTCCCAACCAAGCCTCGGTGTTCGTAAGCTTAGTAATAATATTCTCATACAATTTTTTCATAGTAACTATCTACTCAAATGGAACCTTTAGCTTTTATAATCTATTCTAAATGTTGAATGTAGGCACCATGCCAAACACTTTACTAAAGTCAATGAAGAAACAAAGGAAATTAGTTTATTATTATGAAATTCCTCTGTGATGATCTCGATCATAACTAGGTCTTCCACAAGGGAATGATAACTTCTAAAATTGTCTTGGCCTTTAGCCCCTTTTTCCTAACTTTCTAACCATATGCTAATCCTCCTTTACAAACTTTCATAGTATTTGGCTAGAAGAGGGATTATCATAATGGTCATATAATTAGATGAGTAGTTTTTATCCCCATCTTTCAAAATAGGAATAATGAGGCTTTGGGTCCAAGGTTTAGGGAAATCCTACTTGACTATTAGATTAAAGAGTTCGTGAATGTGAGGGATGAAAATAGGGCCTCCAATTTTTAAAATTTTAGCTTAATAGCCTTCGATGTCCTTAACTTTCCCTTTTACGAGTTGTTTAATACAAAACTCTATGTCATCCAAAGTAAAAACCCATTTCTATGTAATAAGAGTTTCAATGTTATCCATGACATTAGGGAATATGCGTTAGAACTTATCTCTAGAATTTTTTTGGATTAACTTTTGAAAAGTGTAAAAGCTTCTCTTGCTTTCTATTTATATAATATCTTTTTTTCTTCTTCTTTTAATTAGAGCTTTGTAACTATCTATGTTTTCATCTTTTGAGGACTTGTTAGGGGCTACCCTCATGGATTTTCTTGCAATTTTACACTCTCTATCATGCAAAGGGTTGGTAATTCTATTTATCATTTTACACAAAACTTCAAGAGTGTACTTGTTTATATAATTCAATATTTTTGTTGTAAACCTTTGATAGTCGAGGTCTTCAATATTGTCATTACTTAAATGGAAATTTAATTCATTTTTAGAATCTAGATTCTTTAGAAAAAAATAGATTTATCTTCATCAAAGACCAAGTGTTTTTCATTATTAGATTTGTCTTCAATGTGGTTATTATGCATGAAAATGTTTAGGGTTAGGATTAAGGATCTATAATCCAAGTCTGGTTCATGGCCATTTAAGATGTCAAAAATAACTATTTGGTTGTATAGGGGGATATAAGATATTGCATAATCTACCACACTACCACCAAGCCCATGAATACAAATCATCCAATTGGAATTTGGCCACTTCATTAGAGCATTGTGAATTATTAGGTCTTGATAACACCAAAGCTTTATTAGTTTGGAACCGAACAAATTTCCACCTAGAACTTCACAGTTTATTTTGTATCAACAAGCTACAAAAAGGTCCTCATCTATCCTTAGAGGGTTAGGATTAGAGAATCTTCTTAGGATTATAGCTTGTTTAGTTGTTGTTCTGTCATTAAATTTCCCTAGCAAGAGGATATTACCTTCATTTCTTAGACTAGTAATATCTTGTTCTAAGCCATTGCGTGGACAATTTTTATCTATATTTATTTTCTTATAAAATGTGGAATTTATGGGCATAAAATAACATACTACTATATATGTTTTTTAGTATCAACGCATGAGATCTTAGTTCATATATACTAATTGAAAGGGTCTCTCTTGTAGATTCTAATATAAGGAAAAAGGTTTTACCACAAGACATGCCTCCAATGCCTCTACGAGAGGATATCTTGTTCCATACTAACCAAAAGACAAACCCTCCTATGCTAGGGACTCTAGATTCTTCATGTTCCTAAGTCTCAACAAGAAATATAATATCAATTTCACTTGGGATCATCTTAAAATTTTATATTTGCTTCATGAGAATGCATAACCATTCCAAGAGAGGATCACAAATGTGCCAAATTCCTATTCGTTACTATATTTTTGGTATTTATCTCTAATAAATACTTTTATATTTCTAATTATTGCTCATTTTCCTTCCTTCCTAGCTTCTTTTACCTTTTGAAATTCCTTCCTTGTTTCAACTTGGTCTTCACTTACAAATATGTTTTACCCTTTTAGACTTGAAGTTTTACTAAGTACACTTATGGTTGGTAGAACTTACCTTAACATAGATTATTTATGTTTAGTTATTTTTTCCAACCTATTTGCTTCTATGAGACAAGTTGTTTCAATTTGTAACTTTTTTTGTAGCTCTTTCTTGACTATTGCTATTATGTCCTCTTATTTCTCCTTTAAAAAAAAAATAATAATGAGGTTTAAGGCTATGTTGCTGAACTCATGATTGAGCTCTATTTTCTTCTTCATTTATTCTTTAATGGGTTTGATACCTAATTTACCTTTGAGACTATTTAGGGCCAAATTATTATCGTGTTTTATTCTAACTCTCTAATCTTGTTCTTCATTTTAAGATTTCCTAAATTATCAACATGCCCTTCCTAGGTTAGTTGTTTCATTCATTGATTTAGTTTTTATGTTTCTCACAATCAAATTTCCATTGTCTACAACTTATTCTCCATCACTATTATTTTATTTTCTATTTGCTTATGGATCTTGTCTTCAAAGGATGCAAATTTGTTATCAAGCATTACCTCTTACTCTATTTGAAGTTTAGCTTCCTTTTCTTCCCTTCATTTCTCTAATAATTATATAAATATATTTGAAATGAGTGTCTAGGGTTACTTTTCTAAGTATCCCATTGAGAGTATTTGGTATAGGTGGTGTACTACTGATATCAAAATAGGTAAATAAAAAGGAAATGAAACTAAAAAGAAGACTGCAAGAAGGAACTTGTGCACTCGATTAAGTCATTCTTTCTAACTTCTTGAAATATTTATGAATGTAGATCCTATTCAAAAAATTCTACAACAAATTTAAACAAGGTGATATTAGATCCATTGTAGAGCCTTAGACATAATCTTCTTCCTAAATAATGGACTCACTAAAAGTAATAAACCATGGTCATTTTTAAACTGTGGATTCATTAGGGTTCCATATGGATATGAATCCTTGAATAATATGGACTTAGAAAGTGGTCATTCACTTCATGATTTTTGTTACTATAAATAAATCCACTTAGTTGTTTGTTGAGATGATTCCAAATTAAAAGATCAAATCTCTCTCCATGAAATCGACTTTAATATAAAACTTGTGTATTCAATAAATTAAACCTAATTCAAATAAGATCAAATTGGGTCTAGCATCATAAAATTGAAATCCACTTAACTCAAAATACACCCTTGCATAACCA
Source organism: Picea sitchensis (assembly GCA_010110895.2). Lineage (NCBI taxonomy): Eukaryota > Viridiplantae > Streptophyta > Pinopsida > Pinales > Pinaceae > Picea > Picea sitchensis. The sequence continues at coordinate 31,604 of SNQJ01S0172306.1, forward strand.
CACACATCCATTCAACTTAGATCTATTCTACTTATTTTAATGTAAACACTTGAAAATTGTGCACATATAAATATTTTCTAAGCTGCTTGAAGTTAGGCTAGAGGAGGGAAGAATTCCTCCTACAAAACCTTTTAGTCTAGATCTACTCATAGTTCCCACAATGGATACCGAGATACTTTAGTCTCATCATAGAGCAATGGTGAACATGCAACTACTTCTTTTGAATGACTAACAACATATTATGCATCATCCTAAATGGAAGTTATAAGTAATATACTAGTGAAGTGTACACTGTTGTTAACAATTAGAAACTTGTAACTGGGTGAGTGCACGAAGTTGGTGGACGAAAAAGTGGCAACGGGGTCAGTAGGAACACACTCTCGCATGAACACATGCACGTTCCTAGGAATGTGCAAGTGTTCCCGATGCTATAGTTTTGGAAAAACAAAAAACTACACTCAACGTGCCACATAGGATCATTGGCAGGAACAAATGCACATTCATAAGAATGTGTGTGCATTCCTGAGAACGCATGCATGTTCCTAAGAACACGTGCACATTTCTCTGTCATGCACCTTTTTTATGGGCCACGAGAATGATAATGCCCATTTTCACACATCCTGCCTCACATTTTTAACTTCGTTGAGAAAATAGAGAGGAGGAGAAAAGACAAGATCTTGCCACCATGTCCCAGTCAAGCCATGTATGCTTGATTTCTCTTCTTTTCCTCCCACTCTAGTAATTTTTACTTTTATTCAATTAATTTAATTATTCTAAAAGAATCTAAATTATAGAAATTTGTAATCTTCCATAGAAATCTCATCTAGAAAATTTAGAGAGAGTCACCTCTTACATTTCCTAACATTTCCCTTTTAAAAATAACTATAGCGAATGTACAAGAAATATGATTAGTTTATGTTTTTTTTTTTTTTTAATTTATTAAAATATGTATTGATGTTTTTTGTAAGTTTCTATTTTAATTTAAAAAACCAACCTAATTTATATGCCATGCCTTATTAAATTGCAACAAATATTATAAAATGGAACCCAGAGATAATGTAAATCGCCCACAAGTATACCAAGGCGAGGAAAACACCAACCCACCATAACCACCTAACATAAACACACAGATTGATGAGGGGTTGGCCATGTTGAGAACACTTGCAAATTAATTAAGGGGAACGAGAGAACCTAGTAGATATTCCTTGGCCACTTCACTGGACATCATTGTGAGGTATATTGCAAGTGCCCATGGGAGATTACTTTCTATTTCTAAATATAGGGCTAGAATATTCAATTTTTACAACACTGGATTGGATAGAAACCAATTTAGAGACTTCATGGGTGCTTCAAAACAATCTGTGATGTCTCTTTTTATTGATCCTGGAACTAGACAAGGACCACCTGTCAACAAGAAACATATTTTTATGGACTGGTGTATCCACCCACAGTTTAATGATAATTGGATGGATAGATGATTCACGGTATTTGATAAACCTCATTGCAATAACATGGAGGTGCCTTTATATATTTTGAGAAAATTATGGGAAAAAATTATTTTGTGTCACCATGTGAACTACTTCGACATTAGTGACTTATAGGGGGTGGGGGGTGGGTCTAGGGTCCGCATAGGACTAAGAACATGCTAGGAGTGATCCCATGTTAGGTCATGTTATTGCACAATTTGTACTTGTCCAAAAGGGAAAGGATAAAGGAGGGAAAATTAGCGTAACAGGAGGTTGTCCTATCACTGTCACTTTAATAAGAGACCTCTTTCTATTTAGGGATGATAGCCCAGGGGAGAATTCCCCGATGACCTGGGGGTTTGAGAAGGAAAAGGTTAAAGTATCAAGAAAATATGTACCCTCTCACAAGTCACAGCGATTAGAAACTCCCAAAGTTTTAACAAGTGAAGAAATGATATACTTGAGTGTACCTGCCTAGAATAAAGCAATAAGACAACACTATTTTTTCAAGTACAATTCATGTTAGTGCTTCATAGAACCTTGTACTTGTCAATGAAATCTTAGTTGATAAAAGATGAAGCAAACATAAATCTATAACAACAATGTATATATGATAATGGCTTCACAATCAATGCCTTAAATTAGCTTCAAAATTTCCAAATATGATAATCTAATAATAGCACTATGGTAGCACTTGTCGGAAGCTAATGAGGCAATGCAAAAATCAACTTTATCAATTTCTTTTAGGAGCTTTTATTGCTGTAATATATGGTTGTAGCTTAATTTTGTAACAATAAAAAGAAGGTTAGTAGATTATTCTAATCTAGGGTTAGGAAATGTTAGCAAATAGCTTGAGGTATAAGATTTGAAGGTTGTTCTCATCAATCAATCAAATGTAAGGTCTAGACCAGTGTCTTTAGGGATAATGGAGTCACTTTTAGCAACAACAATATTGAAGGAATCAAATGATAATGTGTAAGATAAGAAAAAGAGGGATGATGGTGCAGGTGTTGGTAACCTAAGGCCTCAACCAACAAACCCTAGAAGGAAAACAACTACTAGGAAGTAGGTAACCCTAGGCCCTAGAAGTTTTCCTTCTTCTTTAGCTCAAGCTTGAAGTAAATAAAGGCTTGATGAAGAAAAT
>SNQJ01S0172307.1:10220-20446 GCA_010110895.2 Picea sitchensis
ACAAAAGAAGGAGAGTGCCTCTTCCATTCATAGATTTGGGTAAAAGGCACCCCTCTGCACTTCATCGTTGATAGTGGTAGCCAAAAGAACCTCATCTCAGCACTAGTTTTCATCTAGTGGGGCCCCTCCATTGTAATTCTGGTGATTGAAAAACTGTTTTTTTGAGGATGTCTGACACTAGGGTATTTCTCAATGAGGCATAATGCAATTTCTGAATAAGAGGTCAATTTTCAAGAACATTATTACAAGCTATTGTGGGTCGTGTGGTATTTGGCCAAACAGAATTGCAAGAGCTTACAAGACTTCGTTATGTTGCTCTGCTTGAATTTTATATACCTGGACAAAATTGGTGAAATGTCCATGAATGGATTGAGGAGGTGAGTTACAAATCGTGATAAAACTCAAACGATGACTCATATGGACAAACTATTAGTTGCATTAGATATGGAGCACTAGGTTTCAGCTAGTGGGGCCCCTCTGTTGTCATTTAGTTGATCGGGAAACTATTTGTTGTAGGATCTACGACACTAGGGTTTTTCTTAATGAGGCATAGTGCAATTTTTTAACAAGAGGAATATTTTCAAGAACACTAATTTGATCAATTTTGGGTAGTGTGGTCACATGGTCCTTGGCCAGATAGACTTGTAGGAGCTTACGAAACTCTGTTATGCTTCTCGGTTTGGATTTTATTCCCCTAGAGAAAATTGGTAACATGTCCCTGAGTGGCTTGAGGAGGTGAGTTAAAACTCATGATAAAACTCAAAATGTGACTTGGATGGATGAATCGTTAGTTGCATTGGATCAAGAGAACTAGGTTTCATCTAGTGGGGCCCCTCTGTTGTCCTTCCGTTGACTAAAAATTTTTTTTTTGAAGGATCTTCGGCACTAGGGTTTTGCTGAATGCGGGATAGTGCAATTTCTGAATAAGAGGTCAATATTCAAAAACATTATTTATAGCATGTTTGGGTAGTGTGGTGACATGGGCCTTTCTAAAAAGACTTGCAAGAGCTTACGAAACTCCATTATGCTGCTCAGTTTGGATTTTATACCCCTAGATCAAATTGGTGATATGTCCCTGAATGACTTGAGGAGGTGAGTTGAATCTCTTGATAAAACTCAAACCAGGACTAGGATATATGAACAACTAGTTGCATTGGATCAGGAGCACCAAGTTTCAACTAGTGGGGCCCCTCCACTATCATTCGGTTGACCAACAAATTATTTTTTGGAGGATCTTCAACACTGGAGTTTTTTTGAATGAGGTATAATGTAATTTATGAATAAGAGGCCGATTTTCAAGAACATTATGTTGATCAATTGTGGGTAGCATGGTTGTGTGGCCTTGTCAAAACAAACTTGTGGGAACTTACAAAACTTTGTTATACTACTTGGTTTGGATTTTATGCCCCTGGAAAAAAATGACAATATGTCCATGAAAGTTTGGAGGAGGCGAGTTGCAACTTGTGATAAAAATCAAAATATGACTTAGATGGACAAACTGTTAGTTTCATTGGATCCAGAGCACTGGGTTTCAACTAGTGGGGCCCCTCTGTTGTCATTTAGTTAACCGGAAAACTATTTTTTGTATGATATTCGACACTAGGGTTTTTCTTAATGAGGCATAGTTCAATTTATGAATAAGAGGTTGGATTTAAAGAACATTATATCGAGCGATTATGGGTAGTGTTTTCACATGGGCCTTGGCCAAATAGACTTGCAAGAGTTAATGAAACTTTATTATGATACTTGATTTTTATTTTATTCCCTTGGACAGAATTGGAGACTTTTCCATGAATGGCTTGGGGAGGCGAGTCGCAACCCACGATAAAACTCAAACTATGACTCATATGGACAAACTGTTAGTTGCATTGGATCTAGAGAATTGGGTTTCAACTAGTGGATCCCCTCCATTGTCATTCAGTGGACCGAAAAATTGTTTGTTTTAGGATCTCTGACATGAGGGTTTTGCTCAATGAGGCATAGCGCAATTTCTAAACAAGAGGTCGATTTTCAAGAACACTATGTTGAGTGATTTTAGGTAGCATGGTAGCATGGAACTTGGCCAAATAGAATTTTGGGATCTTACAAAAATCCATTATGATGCGCAGTTTTGATTTTATTCCCATCAACCAAATTGGAGACATGTACCTAAATGGCTTGAGGAGGTGAGTTGAAAATCACGATAAAACTCAAACCAAAACTTGGATGGAAAATCTGTTAGTTGCATTGGTTCCATAGTACTGGGTTTTATCCATCCATTGTCATTCTATTGATCGGAAAACCATTTTTTGGAGGAGCTTCGGCACTAGTGTTTTTCTCAATGAGGCATAGTGCAATTTATGAACAAGAGGTCCACTTTCAAGAAAACTATGTTGAGCAATTGTGGGTAGCATGGTTACATGGGCCTTGGCCCAAACATAATTGAGGGAACTTACAAAACTTTGTTATGCTGCATGGTTTCGATTTTATACCTTTGGACCAAATTGGTGACATGCTCCTTAATGGTTTGAGGAGGTGAGTTGCAAATCATGATAAAAAAAAATCGATACTAGGATGGATGATATGTCAGTTTCATTTGATCAGGAGAACTATGTTTCATATAGTGGGTCCCCTCCGTTTTCATTCAGTTCACCGAAAAATATTTTGTTGTAGGATCTCTAACACTAGGATTTTTCTCAATGAGGCATAGTGCAATTTCTGAGCAAGAGGTCGATTTTGAAGAACACTATGTTGAGTGATTTTGGGTAGCGTGGTCACTTGGAGCTTGGCCAAACAAAATTGTGAGACCTTTTGGAACTCCTTTATGCTGCTCATTTTGTATTTATGCCCTTGGACCAAATTGGAAACATGTCCCTTAATGTCTTAAGGAGGCAATTTGCAACTCACGATAAAAATCAAATCAAGGCTCGGATGGACGAACCGTCAGTTTCATTGGATCTAAAGCACGTGTTTCATCTAGTGGGGCCCTTCCACTATCATTTTGTTGATCTAAAAACGGTTTTTTTGAGGATCTCCGCACTAGGGTTTTGCTTAATGAGGCATAGTGAAAATTCAAAACAACAGGTCAATTTTCAAGAACATTGTGTTAAGCGACTTTGGGTAGCATGGTCGAGCGGGCATGTCCTTTAATGGATTGAAGAGGCGAGTTGTAACTCATGATAAAAAATCAAATAAAGACTCAAATGGATGAACCGTTAGTTGCATTGGATCAAGAGCACTAGTTTTCAGCTAGTGGGTCCCCTCTGAAGTAATTCGATTGAATGAAAAAATATTTTTTGGAGGATCTCTGGCACTAGGGTTTTGCTCAATGAGGCATAGTGTAATTTTTGAATAAGAGGTCGATTTTCAAGAAAAATATGTCGAGTGATTGTGGGTAGTGTTGTCACATGGTCCTTGTCCAAAGAGACTTGCAAGAGCTTATGGAACTTCGTTATGCTACTTGGTTTGGATTTTATGCCCGTGGACCAAATTACCAACATGTCCCTTAATGGCTTGACAAGGTGAATTGAAACTCACGGTAAAACTAAAACTAAGACTCAGATGGATGAACAATCAGTTTCATTGGATCCAAAGCACCGCGTTTCAACTAGTGGGTCCCTTTCACTGTCATTTCATTAACCGAAAAATGTATTGTTTGAGGATCTCTGCACTAGGGTTTTTCTCAATGAGGCATAGTGCAATTTCAAAGCAAGAGGTTGATTTTCAAGGAAACTGTGTCGAGATATTTTGGGTAGTGTGGTCACACAATAATTGGACAAACATAGTTACGGGAGCTTTTGGAACTCCATTATGATACTCGGTTTGGATTTTATGCCCCTGGCCCAAATTGGAAAAATGTCCCTAAATGGCTTAAGGAGGGGAGTTGAAACTCATGATAACACTAAAAATGAGACTCAAATGGATGAGGTTCAATTGAATTGGATTCAAATCACTAGGTTTTACCTAGTTGATCCCCTACACTGTCATTCAATTGACCGAAAACCATTTTTTGGAGTATCTTTGGCACGAGGGTTTTTCTCAATGAGGCATACTACAATTTATGAACAAGAAGTTGATTTTCAAGAACATTGTGTGGAGAAATTGTGGGTAGTGTGGTCACATGGGCCTTGGAAAAAGAGACTTGCAAGAGCTTATGAAATGCTGATATGATTCTTGGTTTGGATTTTATGCCCCTGGACCAAATTGGCGACATGTACCTGAAAGGATTATGGAGGTGAGTTGCAACTCGCAATAAAAATCAAATTGGGACTCAGATGGACAAAACGTCAGTTGCATTAGATCAAGAGCACTGGTTTCAGCTAGTGGTTCCCCTCCACTGTCATTTTTTGACCGAAAATTAGTTTGTTGGAGGATCTTTGGCACTAGGGTTTTTCTCAATGAGGCATAGTGCAATTTCTGAACAAGAGGTTGATTTTCAAGAACACTATGTCGAGTAATTGTTGGTAGAGTACTCATGTGGGTCTTGGAAAAAAATTACTTGTGGGAGCTTACAGAACTTCGTTATGCTAGTCGGTTTGAATTTTATTCCCTTTGAGCAATTTGGAAACATGTCCTTGAATGGCTTGAGGAGGTGAGTTGCAACTCATGATAAAACTCAAACTAGAACTCATATTGAAGAACCATTAATTTCATTTGATCTGGAGCACTGGTTTTCAACTACTAGGGGCCATCCATTGTCATTCCATTGACCATAAAACCATTAGTTGGAGGATCTTCAGCACTAGATTTTTTCTCAAAGAGACATAGTGCAATTTTTGAACAAGTGGTCGATTTTCAAGAACACTATGTCAAGCGATTGTGGGTAGTGTGGTCATGTGGGCTTTGCAAAAATAGACTTGCAAGAGCTTATAGACCTCTGTCATGCTGCTCAGTTTGTATTTTATGCCTGTGGACGAAATTGATGACAAGTCCCTCAATAGCTTGGGGAGGTGAGGTGAAAATCGTGATAAAACTCAAACCAAAACTCAGATGGATGAAACATCAGTTGCATTGGATCATGAGCGAGCTAGTGGGTCCCCTCCATTGTAATTCAACTGAAAAAAAAACTGTTTGTTGGAGGATATTTCTCAGTAGGGATTTTCTCAATGAGGCATAGTGAAATTTATGAATAAGAGGTCAATTTTCAAGAACATTATGTCAGACAATTGTGTGTAGTGTGGTCCTTGGACAAATAGACTTGCGGGAGCTTACGAAATTTTGTTATGATTCTCGGTTTGGATTTTATGCCCCTGGACAAAATTGGCGACATGTCCATGAATGGCTTGAGGAGGCGAGTTACAACTCATGATAAAACTCAAACCATGGCTCGGATGGATGCAATTTCAGTTGCACTGGCTCTAGAGAACTGGGTTTCATCTATTGGGTCTCGTCTGCTATAATTCAGTTGACCGAAAACTATTTGTTGTAGGATATACGACACTAGGGTTTTCCTCAATGAGGCATAGTGCAATTTTTCAAGAGGTTGATTTTAAAGAATGTCATGTTGACTAATTTTGGGTAGTGTGGTTGCATGGTCCTTGGAAAAATAGACTTGTGGGAGCTTATGGAACTCCATTATGTTGCTCGGTTTGTATTTTATGCCCCTCAACCAAATTTGAAACATCTCCCTGGATGGCTTGAGGAGACGAGTTGAAATTTATAATAAAAATTGAATAGGGACTCATATGGACGAAACATCAGTTGCATTGGATCAAGAGAACTAGGTTTAAGCTAGTGGGACCCCTCCGTTGTCATTTCGTTGACTAAAATAAATTTTGTTGGAGGATCTTGAGGATAAGAGATCGATATTCAAGAACATTGTGTCGAGCGATTGTGGGTAGTGTGGTCTCATGGGCCTTTTCCAAACAGACTTGCGAGATCTTACGAAATTCCATTATGCTGCTCAGTTTGGATTTTATACCCCTGGACCAAATTGGCGACATGTCCATACATGACTTGAGGAGGTGAGTTGCAACTCACGATAAAACTCAAATTGAGACTAGGATGGATGAATCATCAATTGCATTGGATCAGAGCACCAAGTTTCAGCTAGTGGGGCCTCTCTTCTATCATTCAGTTGACTGAAAAAAATTTTCTTGCAGGATCTCCGACACTAGGGTTTTGCTCAATGAGACATAGTGCAATTTCTGAACAAGAGGTCAATTTTCAATAACACTATGTCGAGTGATTTTGGGTACTGTGGTCACATAGGCCTTGGCCAAACAAAATTTTGGGAGTTTAAGAAACTCTGTTATGCTTCTCAGTTTGTATTTTATGCCCCTTGAAAAAATTGTCGACATATACCTAAATGGATTGAGGAGATGAGTTGCAACTCACAATAAAACTCAAACCGAGACTCAGATGGACAAACCGTTAGTTGCATTGGATTTGGAGCACTAGGTTTCAACTAGTGGCCCCCCTCCACTATCATTCTATTGACCAAAAAATAATATGTTTGAGGATCTTCGCCACAAAGGTTTTTCTCAATGAGGCATAGTGCAATTTTGGAACAAGAAGTTGATTTTCAAGAAAAATGTGTCGAGTCATTATGGGTAGCATAGTCACGTGGGCCTTGGAAAAATGGACTTGCAAGATCTTACAAAACTCTTTTATGATGCTTGGTTTGGATTTTATGCCCCTTGACTAAATTGACGACATGTCCCTGAATGGCTTAAGAAGGCGATTTGCAACTCATGATAAAACTCAAACCGAGACTCAGATGGATGAACCATTAGTTGCATTAGATTCAAAGCATCGATTTTCATCTAGTGGGGCCCATCCATTGTCATTCCATTGAACGAAAAATTGTTTGTTGGACAATCTTTAGCCCTAGAGTTTTGCTCAGTGAGGCATAATACAATTTCTGAACAAGAGGTCGATTTTCAAGAACATTGTGTTGAGAGATTATGGGTAGTGTGTTCATGTGGGCCTTGGCCAAATAGACTTGTGGGAGCTTAGGTAACTCTGTTATGCTACTTGGTTTGTATTTTATGCCCCTGGACCAAATTAGCGACATGTCTCTGAATGGCTTAAGGAGGCAAGTTGCAACTCATGATAGAACTCAAACCAAGACTCAGATTGAAAAAATGTCAATTGCATTGGATCAAGATCACCATTTTTCATCTAGTGGGCCCCTCTATTTTAATTTAGTTGACCGAAAAACTATTTGTTCGAGAATCTCTGATAGTAGGGTTCTGCTCAAGGAGGCATAATGTTATTTCTAAATAAGAGGTTGATTTTCAAGAAAATTATGTCGATTGATAGTGGGTAGCATAATCACGTGGGTCTTGGGAAAATGGACTTGTGGTAGCTTATGAAACTTTGTTATGCTGCTCGGTTTAGATTTTATGCCCCTGGAAAAAAATGGTGACATGTCCAGGAATGACTTGAGGAGGTGAGATGAAACTCGTGATAAAACTAAAAATATGACTTGGATGGACAAAATGTCAATTTTATTGGATCCATAGCACTGGGTTTCAGCTAGTGGGGCCCCTCCGTTATCATTTAGTTGATCGAAAAACTGTTTGTTGTAGGATCTCTGACACTAGGGTTTTGTTCAATGAGGCATAGTGCAATTTCTGAACAAGAGGATTATTTTCAAGAACATTGTTTCAAGTGATTTTGGGTAGTGTGGTCACATGGGCCTTGGAAAAATAGACTTGAAAGAGCTTACAAAACTTCATTATGCTACTCAGTTTGGATTTTATGCCCCTGGACCAAATTGGTGAAATGTCCCTAAATGGTTGAGGAGGCGAGTTGCAAATCATGATAACACTTAAAAAGGCACTGATATGGATGAACTATCAGTTTCATTGGATTCATAGAAATTGGTTTTATCCAGTGGTTCCCCTCCCCTGTCATTCCATTGACAAGAAAACCATTTGTTGGAGGATCTTCATCACTAGGGTTTTTCTCAATGAGGAATAATGCAATTTCTAAACAAGAATTCAATTTTCAAGAACACTATGTCAAATAATTATGGGTAGCATGGTTGTGTGGGCCTTGAAAAAATAGACTTGCGGGAGCTTACAAAACTTCATTATGTTGCTTGGCTTGGATTTTACACTATTGGAACAAATTGGCGACATGTACCTAAATGGATTGAGGAGGTGAGTTGCAACTCATGATAAAAATAAAATCGAGACTCGAATGGAAAAACCATAAGTTAAATTATATCCAAAGAATCGGGTTTCAGCTAGTGGATCCCCTCCACTGTCATTCTATTGAATAAAAAATGGTTTGTTGGAGGAAATATAACACTAGGGTTTTTCTCAATGAAGCATAATGCAATTTATGAACAAGAGGTCGATTTTCCAGAACATTATGTCAAGTGATTGTGGGTATCATAATCATATAAGACTTGGAAAACCATACTTTAAATATCTTACAAAACTCCGTTATGCTTCTCGGTCAGGATTTATGCCCCTATACCAAATTGGCGACATGTCTCTAAATGGCTTCAGAAGGCGAATTTCAACTCGCGATAAAACTCAAATTGTGACTCATATGGATGAACTATCCATTGCATTGGATATGGAGCATCAATTTTCATCTAGTGGGGCCCATCCATTGTCATTCCATTGACTAGAAAACCATTTTTTGGAGGATCTTCAACACTAGGGTTTTTCCTAATGAGGCATAGTGAAATTTGTGAACAACAGGTCAATTTTCTAGAAAATGGTGTCAAACAATTTTTGGTAGCGTGGTTGTGTGTGCCTTGGCTAAATAGACTTGCAGGAGATTACGAACCTCTATTATGCTGCTCGGCTTGGATTTTAGGCCCCTGGACCACATTGGTGGCATGTCCCTGAATGGCTTGAGGAGGAGAGTTGCAACTCTTGATAAAATTCAAATCAAGACTCGGATGGATGAACCATCAGTTTCATTGGATTGGGAGCACTAGTTTTCAGCTAGTGGGGCCCCTCCATTGTAATTTCGTTGACCAAAAAATGGTTTGTTAGAGGATCTTAGCCACTAGGATTTTTCTCAATGAGGCATAGTGCAATTTATGAATAAGTGGTCGATTTTCAAGAACATTATTTCGAGAAATTGTGGGTAGCGTGGTCACGTGGGCCTTGTCCAAATAGACTTGTAGGAGCTTACGAAACTTTTTTATGATGCTCGGTTTGGATTTTATGACCCTAGCCAAAATTGGCAACATGTCCATGAATGGATTGAGGAGGCGAGTTGCAACTCGTGATAAAATTCAAACTATGACTCAGATGGATGAACTGTCAATTGCAATGGATATGGAGCACTAGGTTTCATCTAGTTGGGCCCCTCCACTATCATTCAGTTGACTGGAAAACTATTTGTTGTAGGGTCTCTGACAATATGGTTTTTCTCAATGAGGCATAGTGCAATTTCTGAACAAGAGGTCGATTTTCAAGAACATTGTGTCAAGTTGTTTTCAATACTGTGGTTGCATGGGCCTTGGCCAAATAGACTTGTGGGAGCTTATGGAACTCTTTTGTGCTACTCAATTTGGATTTTATGCCCCTGTAGCAAATTAGAAACATGTCCCTGAATTACTTGAGAAGGCGAGTTGCAACTCATGATCAAACTTAAACCGAGACTCAGATGGATGAACTTTCAGTTTCATTAGATCCAGAGCATCGAGTTTCAGCTAGTGGTTCCCTTCCACTAACATTTTGTTGACCGAAAAAACATTTGTTGCAGGATCTCTCTCACTAGGAGTTTTCTCAATGACGCATATTGCAATTTTTGAACAAGAGGTTGACTTTCAAGAACACTGTTTCGAGTGATTTTGGGTAGTGTGGTCATGTGGGCCTTCATCAAACATACTTGCAGGAGATCATGAAACTTCGTTATGATGCTTGATTTGGATTTTATTCCCCTAGAACAAATTGGTGACATGTCCCTAAATTGCTTGAGTAGGTGAGTTGCAACTCGCGGTAAAACTTAAATTAGGACTCAGATGGACAAATTGTCAATTGCATTGGATCTCAACCACTGATTTTCAACTAGTGGGTCCCCTCTACTATCATTTTGTTGACGAAAAAAACATTTGTTGGAGTCTCTTCGGCACTAGGTTTTTCTCAATGAGGCATAGTGCAATTTATGTACAAGAAATCTATGTACATATCCTTTCCTATGTGATTGGTCCTCACGGGTTCATATTACCTCTTCCATTATTGAAGAACACCATTCAACAATGGATTATGCATCTCAAATGAGGGAAGTAGTTGTGAACTTCAATTCCTTCATGCATAACTCTCTTTTTATGC
>SNQJ01S0172308.1:0-20445 GCA_010110895.2 Picea sitchensis
AATAGGGGCATCATTGGGTCAAAAGGAAAATCTTATGACTTATGCTATTTACTTCATTAGCAAAAATTTAACCCCTGCAGAGTTGAATTACACAGTCACAGAAAAAGAAATGTTGGCAGTAGTACATGCTGTGAATAAATTTCGTCATTACATCACGGGTTATGAAGTCTTTATCCATACAGATCATTCTGCCATAAAATATCTCATGAACAAACCTATTACTAATGGCGGGATAACAAGATGGTTGTTATTGATGCAATAAATTCAACATCACAGTCTTGAATAGACCTGGAAAGGAAAATCAAGTGGTTGATTTCCTATCTCGATTAAAAACCTCTAGTGAGATTGTTCCTGTCACAGATAATTTTCCTGATGAGCACCTATTTGCAATTTCAGTTATAACTCCATGGTATGCTGATATAGCCAACTATTTATCTTCGGGGATGTTACCTCCTTCTCACAAATCCAAAGAAAAGAAAAATATAATTAAACAAAGTGTTATATACACATGGATTGATGGAGATCTCTTTTATACAGGATATGACCTCATAATTAGAAGATGTGTAAGACAAGATGAGATTTTAGAAATATTAAAAGCTTGCCATGATGAACTTTGTGGTGGTCATTTTGCAGATAAGAGGACAGCATACAAAATACTCAATTTGGGGTATTATTGGCCATCCATATTCAAAGATTCCAAGAAATATGTTCGAAGTTGTGATAGCTTCCAAAGGATGGGAAAGCCACTTCCAACCGATGAGATGCCTCTCAAACCACAAGTTCACATTGAGCCATTTGAAAAATGGGCTCTTGATTTCATTGGTCCAATAAATCCACCATCAAAAGGGAAGCAGTACATCTTAGTATGTACTGATTATGTTACAAAGTGGGTGGAAGCCAAAGCATTAGTGAGAGCCACAGAATAGTCAGTGGTCAACTTCCTCTTTGAAGAAATATTTGTCAGATTTGGAGTACCCCGGGAGATTGTAACAGACCAAGGAGCACAATTTACTTCTAAGATGGTGAAAGACTTAGCAAGCAAATATCAGATCAAGCATCGGAAATATACACCCTATCATCCACAAGCAAATGGACAAGTGGAATCTACTAACAAAACTTTAGAAGCAATCATGACCAAGACAGTCCAAATACATAGAAAATATTGGTCAGACAAGCTTCAAGAAGCATTATGGGCATACAGAATCACCTGGAAAAATAGTATTGGGTTCACTCCTTATCAACTAGTCTATGGTAAGCAAGTTTTCTTACCTATAGAATTTCAACTTCATACTTTTAAACTAGCAGCTGATTTAGGAATAGATCTTTCCGAAGCACAAAAAGAGAGGATCATGCAATTAAATCAATTAGATGAGATGAGACAGGCAGCAGTTGAACACAACATTTTGATACAACAGCAAAGGGCACATTGGCATGATAAGTACATCAAGAAGAAACAATTTAAAATAGGAGACTGGGCTTTGTTATTTGATTCAAAATTCAAAGATTTCAAAGATAAATTTACAACTCATTGGCTTGGTCCATATGAGATTACAGAGGTATATGACAATGGCTCAGTCAAACTACAAACAATAGATGATGAGGAAAGCTCATTCATAGTCAATGGACATAGGATAAAGCTCTACAATAAGCCTGTAAACAAGGAAGACTTTCTGCAGCGGATATCTCAACAGAATGAGATGGAAGTGTTGGACAGACAGAATCATGTGTCTCCTTCACATTCGCCTTAATATATGTATAAATATAACAAAAAAAGAACAAAAAAGAAAAAAGAAAAAAAAAAGGGAGTTTAGTTGTGAAAATCCAGGAAACTGGCACAATATAAACATGAATTTTCATTGGAAAACCAAGTAAAATTGGCCAATCAAAATTCTCCAAAAATATTTTCATTATTACCTTCTAGTTTCATTCTACAGCTTCAAAAGTTTTATAATTTTTTATCTCCAAGACTTGAGGACAAGTCAATAAATAAGGCTGAGGGGGATAAGGTATACATTTTTGAAAATTCTTTGAAAACATTTCAAGCCTTCTATAGATGACAACATCCATTTCAAAAAGGAACTTCATCCAGTAGAGGGACCTGAGAAGAATATCAACTTCATTCAGCAGAGGGACCTAAGAAGAATACTAAGCAACATAAATATAAGAGGAAAGACTTACAGCAACATTCCAGCCAACTTCAATCAGGGAAACACAATGAGCAAACAAGTTAGTATACATTTTCCTTTTTAATGCTTTAAAAATTTGGAAAATTCTTCATAAGCTAAAAGCAATGATAAATATCCTATCTTTCCCTTCCCCTACATCATCTTTTCATCACTCCATTTTCATACACCCTCAAAAGCATCAAAAATGGTACTCAAAGGAACCAATTTTGGTCTCCAAGGGAGTTATAAGGAAAGGATCAGGGTTCAAATTCAAACACATTGTTTTTGAGCTGTAAATGCTCTGTTGTATAAAGACATAAGTTGCATACACACAGACTGAATTGTTGTTTGCATAAATGAAAGGTTGTTTGCATACACATTAAGAAAAGGGGTCATAAGAAGAAGGTTTTAAGCATGACAAAGGGGATGGTTACTCAAGGAAACGAATTAAGGGAGTTATAAGTCAAATGAACACATTTTCTTAAAAAAAAAAACCATTTCTTATGATGATTACAAGGAAGAGGGGAAGTACAAAGGTACAAATAAAATAGCACCTTCAGCTATGATCGTTGTACAAATGCATTTTTAAAAAATGATAAAAACCCTTGTCTAAGTTTCTTCCACAACGATTTTTCTCCCTTCCTAAAAAGTGTTGTGACTTAAACTCTTTTCATGTGATGTGTCTCACTTGGACGCTCCCCAGATTCGAACCACCGACGCATTCCTGTGCATATTTTACCTCCATACTCCAAACGCATGTATTAAGCTCTGTTTCAAACACGCCAACGCCATTCCAAACAAAGAATCCCTACGTTCTAGCAAATTGTTCCCTCATACGCCTTCCTATCCCGAAATCTCTGATAAATAACGAATTGCATGTTGACAATTTCACTGTCAACATACAACATTCTCACCCTGTGGAAGAAAACGTGGAAGTTGAAGGAGATGCATGGTGAGCAAAGGCAAGAGAACGTATTCAAGAAGGAGTCGGCCAGTGAAAGGTAAGTTCGAATTCAAATAATTGTTAAATCTAAGTGCAAAATTCGACCTCCTGAGGTACATTTTGAGAACAGAAACAATTCATTTCTAGCAGAGATCGATTGTAAGAAGGAAAACTGAGTTGGGTTTCAACAAGAAGCCTGAGAGTTTTTATCGAATAACTAGGTATGCCCTTGCATCAAAATTTTATGATTGAAGAACAGAGAGCAGCTTAGAAATTTGAAAAATATGAGATTTTCTTTGTTTTTGAACAGAAAAATCTTATTGAAGACCATTCACAGAATTAAATCCAAACAGAGTCTGCAAGTTTAAAAATCTTGGTCGAAGAATATGCAGGGTTGAAACTTTTGACAAGAATAGACCTCATTTTTATAAACAGTGAAAATATTTTAGGGTCTTGCTCTTAAAAATTGAAAGAATGGTGTCTATGTATGAACCAAAGAAGCTTGATACATCAGAAATTCATAAGGATTGTATACAAATTCTTGAGCAAAAACAGTGGATAGCTTTCTTTGAGAAATTTGATGGATTTTGTGAGGAAGTTGCTTTAGAATTTGCTCATTCATTTGACGGGGAAAGGGCTACTGTTGGAAACCTTACTATTAGAATCTCTGAAGATATAATTGCACATGTCACTGGAGTTCTTCAAACAGGAGAAAGATATTTCAAAACTAAGCATTTTAAAGATAAATCATGGGCATCTTTTGTTTCCAGATCTAGGGTGGCAACAGTCAATTGGAAGAAGGGAATTCTGAGGAGTTGGTTGATTCATCCTTGGGATGAATTAGNAAAAATATGAGATTTTCTTTGTTTTTGAACAGAAAAATCTTATTGAAGACCATTCACAGAATTAAATCCAAACAGAGTCTGCAAGTTTAAAAATCTTGGTCGAAGAATATGCAGGGTTGAAACTTTTGACAAGAATAGACCTCATTTTTATAAACAGTGAAAATATTTTAGGGTCTTGCTCTTAAAAATTGAAAGAATGGTGTCTATGTATGAACCAAAGAAGCTTGATACATCAGAAATTCATAAGGATTGTATACAAATTCTTGAGCAAAAACAGTGGATAGCTTTCTTTGAGAAATTTGATGGATTTTGTGAGGAAGTTGCTTTAGAATTTGCTCATTCATTTGACGGGGAAAGGGCTACTGTTGGAAACCTTACTATTAGAATCTCTGAAGATATAATTGCACATGTCACTGGAGTTCTTCAAACAGGAGAAAGATATTTCAAAACTAAGCATTTTAAAGATAAATCATGGGCATCTTTTGTTTCCAGATCTAGGGTGGCAACAGTCAATTGGAAGAAGGGAATTCTGAGGAGTTGGTTGATTCATCCTTGGGATGAATTAGCCTATCTCATACAGAAGTTTATAACTTGTGAAGGAAGATTTAGCATTATCTACCTATATCACATCAAAATGCTACAACATTTAAAAGGTGATTGTGAAATTAACATGCCCTATTTTCTACTGCAAATCCTTTCTAAGATGGCTAAGGCCATCCAAAAACAAGGGAGGAATACAGAAAAGAGTTTATATCATTGTGGCTTCATTAAAATGATCATCATATATGAACTACAGAAGAAGAACTTGACTTGGCAACAGTTCATCATTGAAAATGGTTTTGAAATAGTAAAGGAGGAAGGAAAAGAGGAACAAATCTTGGTTGTGACTGATGATGAGGAAGAAATACAAGAAAGTGATGATGAAGCACAACAAGCACAGTATGCACATATTCAGACTCTGGAGGAACAATCATTGGAAAATGATGATTTTGAAGGACAAGAAACTTCTACGTATGAGCAAATGAGAGAATATGTGGAACAATTAATTAAAGATATGAAAGAAGGAACTCCAACTCCACAAATAGTAGAACAAATAGAAGAAGTGGTTGGTGTGTCCACATCAGAACTTGATAAGAAAAACAAGAAAATAAAGAAAATGAAGAGAAAAATCAAGGAAATTGAAGTCCTGGAAAGATACCTAAAAACAGAGAATGAAATGTTAAGGATTCAAATCCATAAAACATGGGAGGAGAATGAAACCTTGAACAAAAAGAATAAGAAGCTTCAAAAGAAAAACAAATTAATCTCCAAACAGGCCTATAAATGGTTTCAACAGAAGAAGGCATATAAAGAAAAATATCAAAGAATGAAAGCTCTTCATACAGCTCAGGTTAATGTGGAGACATTATTGCAGAGAGCAGAGGTGGCAGAAGATCATTGACAGAGGTTCAAGAACATTTTGTTTTGTGCATGAGGACATGAAAAGTCTTCCTCTTGGGGGAGATGTTGAGTACATTTGTATGCTTCCTTTTCACTCTATAAACTATACTTTTGCCTCCAAAACCATCCATTTTGCCTCCATTTCATTCCATATTTTCCATAAAACAGCTTATGGAATGTACATTTATCATTCTTTAGCTTAAGAATTGAGTTTTCAAATTTTTGGCATTAAAATAGAAAATTTATCAAAAATTACAGGATTTGACTAAATCCCGTAATTGCTCCTAGGTTCGTGTACTTGTAGGACAGCTGGGCAAAATCTGAGACTTGGTTCATGATCCTTGATGTACAAGGATGGATGATTAGCTATCATCTTCGAGATTTGAGCCTTCCAGGTGTCTGGTCAACGCTGGTCAAACAGGGCCACTTCAGTAGAAAATACCCTATTTTAGCCTAAAATCATGGACAGTTTTAGATTTTCTTGGGATTTGTTCATATTTTATGGATCTAAAGGGGGTATTCAACCTTCCTAGCATATATTATGGATTTGATCATGATATTTAGGAGATTTATTAGCATTATTAGTTTCAAAACTCTTGTATAAATACTCTAAGGCATAAACTAGTATGACACCCTTGGATGTGAATGAAGAAACTTTGGAATTTGCAATATTGAGATTAGTTCTACGTTTTTTTTTTGATAATGTTTATGATATGATGATGTGAATGATGTTGGAAGCTCCTTCTTAGCTGAGACAACTCAAGTGTACAAGTGAAGCATTGGAGGGCCCCCTTTGCCAAACTAGTACACTCTTCCTTTATGTTCTTTTCAAGTAATCTTTGATACATGTTTTAGATCAGATCTTGTTGTAGATGAGTTTATTCTTTGTTGTAGTTAGATGAATTCCATAGTTAAGTAATATGCTTAATGTTTCTAAGCCTTACTCATGTTTTGAATGATTTCTTGAATAAGAATTCAATGTGTGGTTTGCTTTCAAGCATTAGGATAATCATGAATGTTTTTTGAGTTATTTACGCTTTCAGTACTTTTTGATTTAATAAGAATTGGTGATAATTTCTAATGAATTAAAGAAGACAATGAATTCATCTCTTGAATAAGAGTTTTGTCTTTCTAGCATTGATAAGCCTTAGAACTAGTTCGAATATCTTTTTGAATGCTTATTGTTTAGGAAAACATTTGTTGATTATTGTTATGAGATCTATGAATAGGACTTTTGAATAGAAACTTATCATCTCTTCTATATTCAGCTCTTAGAATAAGTTTTGGTTTATTCCCATTAAAGAATAAAATTTATCTCTAAATCCATACATTTTGGATGTGCCTCTAAGTCTTACAAACACCGGATTGACAATCATTTGCACTCTAATTTACATCAATAGATTGGAGCCTAACAAACACCTTATGAAATCCATTGGAAATAAGCTAAAAGGATACTCTGCTATGTCTGTGGTACAGTTTAGTTTGGGATACATTACAGTTCAGGGGGGACTCCTTTATTGGTTGGTTTCACTAATTCAGATTGGTTCGATGACCCTGATGATCAGAAGTCTACTGCAGGTTATGTTTTCAGCCTTGGTTTAGGATCTGTCACTTGGGCCTATAAGAAACAATAGGCTATTTCAATTTCTTCAGCAGAAGTAGAGTACCGAGCAACAGTAAATGCAAGTCAGGAATCCTTGCAGCTTCGACATATCCTTTCAGAGTTTGGATTCCAGCAACAGCATCTGACCATCCTTTGGTGCGACAATCAGAGTGCCATCAAGCTCACCAAAGATCCAACTCAACATCAATGCAGCAAGCACATCGAGCTACACATGAACTTCATCATAAAGCTCACTCATGATCAAGTTATTGAAGTTCTCTTTTTCCCTAAAGAAGATCAAGTTGCAAACATTTTCACAAAGTCTCTTACAGAAGCGAAGCTTTCCAAACTTTGATCTATGTTAGGAGTTCATGAAGTTTTCATTAAGGGGGGATAAGCTCTAATGCCTCTTTCCTTCTCCTATTGTGTCACTATTATAAATCCTTCAATCCTATCCCAAGTTGTTCTTAATGGGGGATGTTAGGATATTTAGACACTTAGGATTTAGTTAAGATCTACTTGGTCTAATGTGTTGTTAGGTTAAAGTGTGTTTCTTAGTGTGTTTATTTAGTATGCATTTGTAGTTAGTAAATTTAACGGTCACGATATGTTCCCGACATAGAGTGATTTGGCAGTTCATATTCTCCTCGATCTTATTGGCCATTGATCCATGGCTTAACACCCGATTGGTCCATGATCTTTATTTAATGAGCGTGGAGGGTCATTTGCCAATGATCAGTTGTGAGAAACTCTCTTGTAAAATCTCTTTGTAATATTTTTCTTTTGCATTAATAAACTTCTCCAAGTGGTTGCGTTGGCTGGGGCCATGGATGTTTCGTCGTAGGGGTTTTAACACATCAAAACATAGGTGTGTTGATCTTTGATTTGGTTGTGTGAGTGGTTACTAAAGGTGTTTTTCCTCTGTTAGAATACCTTTGTTGTCGAACAAGGCTTTGAGATTACTTCAGAATCATAGATGATGAAATGTTGTTGGTAGATGAAGTGATGAAAAAATCATTTCATGAATTGGGAACAAGACCAAAAGTACCCACTCAGATCATAAAATTCATGAATTCAATTTCTAGAGAAACTTTGTCGAGGGAAGATGTTAATGACATAAAAAAAAATGGTGATGGAAATTGAAAGAATCTTCACAAAGAGGAATCTAATACAACAACCTCAAAATGAATGCATAGCACTGAAAAGGAATGTGGAATTGTTTTCCAACAAATTTGAGAATTTAGTGAAAATGGGGTTACCTTCAGCCTGGGATAAAAATGGAAAGTTATTGTCATATAAAAACTACAAAAAACATATGTTCATCGCCAGAGAAAAAGATGATAAGTTTCAGAACATGACCAATACTCTAAGAGGTCAACTATTGTGATCTACTCATATATGAATTCTATGTTTTATGGCAGACAAAGAACTTATTCTCATATACCCCTACATACGAAAAATACACTAAGTTGGATATTGCATTCAAACAAATGAAATATTTCAGCTACCCTTCATATGCAACTTGGAATCTTCTCCTCTAATTGTTGGCAGGGTGACTCATCAAAGAAGAAAATAATTAGGAATTGACTCCTCCAACTATCCTATTTCTAGGAAGTCAAAGATTTTGTTGTATCTCAGTTTTCTAAAAAATAGGATTGAATAATAATTTTTAGTTTTGACTTATCTTGTATAAATGCTCATGTGAACTCAATGTAAAAGGATTTTTTTGGGCCTGATCTTAAGTCTTAATAAAAAATCTCTACAAGTTTTGAAGACTCAAACTTTTGTGTTTCAGATTATGTGATTTCTCTTTCTCTTTTTTACCTCCATGCTCTTAATTTATTCTTATATGTATCTACTTCCACGAATTTGATGATTTAGTACAACAACTACCATCATAACACTACAAAGGTATCATTAAAAATACCTTTGTATAAAATTTCTTCAAAAATACTAAGTATAAAAGGAGACCTATGTTTATATTTTATTATTCCTTTTTGAATTAAAATAAGTATTATTTCAAGTTCAAACTATATTCTGGTTTTAAGATACATAAAAAAACATTACTTCTTCTTACTGAAAATTAAGTAATATTTATCAGAGGGTACATTACTTTAATTTTCAAAAAAAAATCTCGGCATTCTTATTTCATCTTTTGAAGTTTTGATTGTCTGAAACATAGAATGATTTTCCTTCTCATATTAAATCTTTAAAAAATTAAAGACTAAATATACAAGCCTAGATTAGCAACAAAAAAACTTTGTTTTGGACAGATCTACTAAAAAAACAAATCAATTAATTTAATGGATTTCTTAGCATAGTTTCCTAGCCATAAACATCTCAAGGGTTACAACAGAGGGGATGAATGATAAGTGACCCCCGAAAAATTATATATCGATAGGTGTGGCCTAATCTTATGGTTGAGATCCCATAGCATCCCTTCTCCCTGACAAACCTTCACCAAAATAAAATCCTCGTGATAAGAATCTAGTTGTTCATGGTAAAATCATCGATGGTGGAGATTTTATTGAGGGTTTCCATGCATGAAAATCCCTACAACATAATCTATTTCATCAAATGAGTTTCTGCAAATTGAACAACTGATGGCATACAACAAGAAACTCTGATGATGAGCAAAGGAGTGGTAGATGAGGCTCTGGTTCTCATGCACCAAAATATTCAGGTAACAAGAAAATCATGAGCTTATGTTGATGCCATATCCTACAACCAAAACTCCATTGTCACTCCATCAACATGCATGTTGCATCCAACTTTTTACAGGTGAATTCATGTCTATCTTTCATTTTCCTTTGAATCCAAATCCTAAACCAAGTATACTTATTTTTCTTCATTTTCATTCATTCCATTACTTCAAACATTTTCTAAAGAACCTCTATATCTATTCACCCCATGTATTCAAATATCATCATCAAATTCATCAACATCTCCACATAAATCCAAGAACAATGAGGCTCCACATGGATTATACCAACTACTCTAACCGTCCCCTTTGTCATTTCTACCACTGGAACCATTATCGTCGTTTATATGAATCCATGGCTCAAAATGCCAAATTGTATGGATAATTCAATGTCCATATTATCTTGAGAATTAATACAAACAATTGTTATGGGTGACACCCTTCTCTTGTCCTCAATGCTCACACTCATGGAAAACATATATTCAAATTAAAAATTAAGTCCCAAAGGCTCTTCCTTTAACTTCATGCAACCCATTTTATTTCTCTTCCACAATATCCTACATGGAAATCTCCTACATTTTCTCCACTTATGTTACTATCCTACAACACATGGAGAGTTTATCTTCTGGACAACACACATTTTCACCAATTTATTCAACTCTACATATGGATATTCTTATTATTCATGTGCTTCTCATTTATTCTATCATTTCCTTGTCTTAATCAATCCATTTTACTTTCCCAATCACAATGATGTACTCAAGATTACAATCTCCTTTACATGTAGTGATAAACATGCTATTGTCTTCATTATGGGAAGCCTTAGGTATCCTTCCATCATCACCTATCATAGATTTCAATGAAATGATACTTCTACCAACATCCTATGCAAATGATTTTTCCTCCAACACACTCTTCTTGCACTTTGATTTTCACATCCAAACTTACACATCTTTCCTTCTCCTTTCTTTACACCTATAACTTGTTGTAGGGATACATCTTGAATCAACCACTGGTTAGTTATTAAACCATTAGGACTCTTAGGTTCCTTATCTTGCCATATTTTCCTTTATATCATCCATTCCTTTTAGACTCAACATTTCCTCTTCTAACCCTATTCTAGTATTGTTCTTAGTCATAGGCAATTGAGAAAATATTCCTTCTTCAAAACAAGATGGTTGAAAATGCCATTTTTCATCTTTTTTTCCACTTGCAAATCTAGTCTAATTAATGTATTTCTTTTGTTTACTACCTACATATATCAATGAATTATCATTAAAGTAAACAAAACATTGGAGATTTGGCCTCCATCTTCCTCTTCTCTTGGCTTACTATTTTCCATGTTTACATCTTCTATACACACAACAACCATAGGTTGGTGGTCTTCTCCTCTCCACATCTCTTCAATCTGCGTCATCTCTTTTCTAATTCAAAGAAATTCCTCCTCTGAAAGATCTTTCTCATAATATGCTACTTCTAGTCCATTCTCCTTTTATGTTGCTAAACTAGTAGTATCCTTATATTTTTTATCTCTGTTAATTTCTTCTTCTATTACAACATTAGAAGAATTCTTATATGTTTCCACTTCTATTCTAGCAGCTTCCTCATCCAACAATTTGTGCTCTTCAAGTGTGCAATCCATCACATGCACAACTACATCTACTTGCATATTGGATGCAATTTTTCCCTCCTCCACTTGTAACCTTGCTGCTACAATTATCTCCTAATAATCATTATCCTCTTTTGGCATGCACTTGCCATTTTTCTCACCAATTTTGATGTTTTCTTCATCAAAACAAGTTTATTTCTATACTTCTCCAAAATTTAAGATTGTATTTTCTCCATCAGCTTCATCTTCATATTTTATCCCTTTTCTTTTTCTTATGCTCATGAGAAGCAACCTTGGCATCTCCTCCATGTGCCCTCCAATTTCGTTTCCATCTTTTGCATCTTCAATGTTGCTTTCTACACTTGCACATTGATAAATAATCAAATCATTAGCTAAAATATGGATCTCTACAAGATGCTTCTCCATTTTCTCTTTTGCAACCTTAATAGATGCATCAACAACTTCAAGGGTTGCCTTCTTCTCCATTGTTCCTATTTCTACTATGATAGTATCATCCTCATGTTTATCATATCCAATGATCACCATGGGCCTTTTTATCATGTGCATACTCTTCATGAAAGTAGGATTCCTCTTATTCACAACTCAAATTCTCAATGGCAATGTTTTCAATTTTTCCCTCATCTTCCATAACTCTCTATAATGTTCCTGACTTGGCTAGTCTAGGAAACACTGCTAGTGTGTGTAGGCTCAAAGGTTTACAGTATATAAATGATCATACAAATAATAAACGCGACAAAGGACTGCAAAGTTTGTATTATGATATATCTGTGGATTACAAAATGACCGAATGCAGCTGCATAAACTGACAATACTCAACTATATCAACAGACAAAGGATCTTAGCTGGAATACAAATAAGCAACTGCGGCTAAATAAAATAACAACACTCGGCTAGATCAAAAGACAAAACGATCTTAGCTGGAATACAAATAAGCAACTAAAAGATAATACCTGGAATATGGGAGCATTGCGGAATCAATGAAGAATGATGGAAGACCTATATGATCTTCTCGGTGACTAGGGTGTGTCTTTCAACACCGAAATCAGCCAATTGGAGTCTTCCTCCTGGAATACACTGAACTATCTCTCTTGAGATGCACCTCTTCTCCTCAATGACAAGTCATAATCTGCATAATGATGAATTAGGTCGCTGACCCTTCCTTTATAGCTTTCNTACAAGATGCTTCTCCATTTTCTCTTTTGCAACCTTAATAGATGCATCAACAACTTCAAGGGTTGCCTTCTTCTCCATTGTTCCTATTTCTACTATGATAGTATCATCCTCATGTTTATCATATCCAATGATCACCATGGGCCTTTTTATCATGTGCATACTCTTCATGAAAGTAGGATTCCTCTTAT
Source organism: Picea sitchensis (assembly GCA_010110895.2). Taxonomy (NCBI): domain Eukaryota; kingdom Viridiplantae; phylum Streptophyta; class Pinopsida; order Pinales; family Pinaceae; genus Picea; species Picea sitchensis. The sequence continues at coordinate 12,689 of SNQJ01S0172308.1, forward strand.
TCACAACTCAAATTCTCAATGGCAATGTTTTCAATTTTTCCCTCATCTTCCATAACTCTCTATAATGTTCCTGACTTGGCTAGTCTAGGAAACACTGCTAGTGTGTGTAGGCTCAAAGGTTTACAGTATATAAATGATCATACAAATAATAAACGCGACAAAGGACTGCAAAGTTTGTATTATGATATATCTGTGGATTACAAAATGACCGAATGCAGCTGCATAAACTGACAATACTCAACTATATCAACAGACAAAGGATCTTAGCTGGAATACAAATAAGCAACTGCGGCTAAATAAAATAACAACACTCGGCTAGATCAAAAGACAAAACGATCTTAGCTGGAATACAAATAAGCAACTAAAAGATAATACCTGGAATATGGGAGCATTGCGGAATCAATGAAGAATGATGGAAGACCTATATGATCTTCTCGGTGACTAGGGTGTGTCTTTCAACACCGAAATCAGCCAATTGGAGTCTTCCTCCTGGAATACACTGAACTATCTCTCTTGAGATGCACCTCTTCTCCTCAATGACAAGTCATAATCTGCATAATGATGAATTAGGTCGCTGACCCTTCCTTTATAGCTTTCCAAAACCCTAAATCATGTTGAAACCCTAATTCATTGTTGACTTCCAAAACCCTAAATCACTGTTGAAACCCTAATTCATTTTTTACTTCTATTTTTAGCTCATAATGACTTAAAAGTGCTTTTAACCCTTTTTATCTCAATGTCACTTTCCAAATATAACACCTGTGACTGGAGTGACCTCTAGTAACCCTGTTTACCCCTCTTTGGCCCTGGCTATAGTCTAACGGGGCAGTTTAGACCATTAATCCTCCTCTCTAGAGATCCTATTTGGAAAGGGACATTACACTCCCAAACATATCTTCTCTTCAATTCCTACAATTTCTTCTACAATCTCCAACATTACTGTTGACTTCTCAACATCAAGTGCAACATTGTTTGTAGTTGTAGTGTCTTCATTCACTATTCCTGCTTTCATTTTCTCTTCAATTATTTCATTTCTTGGTTGTCCTGCAACATTTATTCCTCCAAAATCCTTTCCTTGTCAAATACTACTTCAAATTCAAGTTCTTCTACTATTTCACTCACATCTTCATTTATAATAGAATTTTGATTGATATCCTCTTCATCAACAACTTCTAAATCTTCTTCATTTTATGTAGCATAATTGTCACCTTCTTCTTTACTTGGAGCATTAAGAAAGTTGTTTCCTCCTTCATCTATACTTTCACAATAATAAACATATAGGTTGTCAACATAATCATTTTCCCTCAAAGGCATGTCGTCCAAAGACTCTCCATACTTTGGTTCATAATTGATGATCTCTACATCATCATTTTCTTCCATATTTGGCTGGCATTCAAATGCCTACTACACCTTCCACACTTGGGAGCATTCAACATAATCATATACACATTCGTCCACCTTAATTGATGTCAACCCAACAACGACCTCCAACTGCTTGTTCATATCTCTTCATGCGTAATCTTCCTCAAACACTTCACCCAATATGAATTGTTTTCCTGAAGGAACAACTTCTAAGGACTCACCTTGTTCCAGTGCACGTTCAATGATGAAAACATCATCTTCATTATCTTCTTTATCTTCATAACCCTTATCAATTGAGACACCTTCATCTTCATTATCCTCCATTTTGACATGGGAAAAAGTTTTCTTTACCTATTCTAAGGTATCTATTCTTGGCAGCATCTACTCCATTAGCACCACAACACCAACTTTAGTGAGAGGTCTCATTTCCTCCACTAAAATCTGAAATTTTTTCTCTAGGCTATGTTCTTAGATTTCTTCTTTTGGTCAACTCCATGGGATGCCTTCGTTACTTACAATATAGCCATAAAATTTCTCTTTTTTGCACAAGATTCTTCTAAAACCTCCTCTTCATATGATCTTCTCATGCTCAAACTTCTATGATTTGCTTTCCTTATGTAATCCATATCTACCCTCTTAATGTACCACTTCTTTTTCGTAGTCTACAACTCTACCTAACTACATTATTGGAGTTGTTTTCTAATACTCATTTGTAGATTTCAAACTTTCCTTCAATTCTTCAAACCCACAAGGTGATATTTCCTTTTCCTTCACTTGTCTACATTTTGAAATGTCCACAACATCTAACCAACTACAACTAGAGTTTTTATTCTTCCTCTTCCTTCTTACAACTCTGTGACAACCTTAGCTGCTAGAGCTACAAAATAAAACATGATACACCTTATTTGATAGCACTTAATGCAAAGGGGACCTCAATCCCCTGCAGATTGTTATCTTTTAGTTTTTTTTACCATCAACGCAACCATGAGCTCAACAATCTCTCAAACCATGGAGAAAAGAACTGGAGCCTGCTCATCTCAGAAGGAATCAAGAGTCACTTTGTAGGGAAAGGGTTTTTTGTATTCGTGTTCGAAAGCTCTGAGGACAAAAACCTTATATTCAGAAACGGTCCATACTTCATGGGGCCACAGGGTTTATATCTGAACAAATGGACCCCAGATTTTGATCCAGCCCAGGATGTGCCATCCGTCGTCCCAGTTTGGGTCCACCTACCTCATCTCCCTTTACATTGCTCGAATCAAAAATCACTGCAAGTTATTGGCACCACGCTTGGAAGGTATATAGATCAAGTAGTGTGAAAAGATCAGTACTCATGCACATGGATCTGTGTGGAGGTTGATCTAGAAGTAGGATTACCAGAGGCAATCAAATTAACTGCTACAGACTGAACACATATACAAGAGCTAGATTATGAACAATTTCCCTTCAAATGACGGCATTGCCATGGCTACGACCACTTCGCAAGACACTGCAAAAAAAATAACGCAGAAGAGAGTGAGACAGTGAAAGCATACCAATGGATCACAGTGCAGAAAATAGGGACAACAAAATCTAGAAGCAAAGGAATAACAAAGGAAAGAAACCTTAGGCAATCGGGTCAAGAACAAAAATACGGGACCTCCAACCCCATGCTGAAATCAATATCTCAAAGTGCAGAGTCCAGCAAGGCCATAGAAGAATCAGAAGCAAATATGGACAACATTGAACAATTAAATCCCCCCCACCCCACCAAGCGGGAAAGGCACAGAGGAACAAGGGAAAAGGGTCAGAACCCTGGAAGTAGCTCTCCCTCGTACGCTGACATAGCCAGAAAGAAAGCATCGGAATCACCAAGCTCCTCAGAGGATGAGATCCTAGAAAGGACAGCCAAAAGAGCAGGAAGAAATTCTCGCAGAGAAGCAAGGGAGGAAGAAGCAGAAAGACAAAATACCCAAGGAAGTCAACCCACTATAGAAATGACAATCGATAGAAACACAAGGTCAAGGCCCCCAAAAGGAGGAGACCCAAATACCCCCAACAGTAAGTAATGAGAATCATCTCTTGGAACTGCAGAGGTCTGGGGAATTCGTCAAAAATTGAAGCGGTCAAGGATCTAATGAAAGAGAAACCAGCAGACATCCTCATGCTCCAAGAGACAAAAGTCTAAGGGGAATCCCTTCTAGAGATCAGCAAAAAGAAATGGCAGAAGAACACAGGAAAAACAATAAGCGCAAGGGGCTCCTCTAGAGGAATAGCAACCTTGTGGAAGGAAGATCAGTTCAGGCTCGTCAACTCCTACAACACTCAACACTGGAGTTACACAGAGTTGAAGCACATAACAAGTAAGTTAACCATGGCATTATTCAACTTATATGTACCGATAGTGTATTATGAAAAGAAAGATTGTTGGAAAACTTTAATTGAGTTTCTAGAACTAAACTCCCCAAATAATATAATCATTGTTGGAGATCTTAACCTAGTGATGAATGAAAAAGAAAAGAGGGGAGGCAGGAACAGCAAGGATCAAATGATCCATGTAGTAGAAGACATGATACAACAATGGGACCTATTGGACTTTAAACCAAGAAAAGGGTTATACACCTGGACCAATAATAGAACAAGGGAGGACCACATATCCGCCAGATTGGACAGATTCTTGGTCCAAAGCACTATGTTGTTGGAAAGGAAGCTTATCTACTCAGCCATACTTCCAAAGCTTACCTCGGACCACAAACCCATCTTGTTATTGCTAGAGGAGGAAGATAAATTGGGGCCAATCCCATTTAGATCCAGTCCACTGTGGAAAGGAAAGAGTGGTTTTGTAGAGACGGTCTGATTGGCATGGTCCACCTCAGTCACTGGCTCTCCCAACTATGTATGGGAACAAAAATTAAAAATAACAAAAAATGCCCTCAAGGAATGGAGCAAACTCCTAGCAAGAACTCCCAACAATCAAAGAAAGGAGTCAGTGCAACAACTGGAAAAGCTGCAGAGTGAAATGGAAACAATAGATGTTACTAAAAAAGAATTGGAAAAGGAGCAAGCAGCCCAATGTAAAACGTATCGCTCCTTCATAAATGAAGAAGAATATTGGATATTAAAGTCCCATAGTCTTTGGCTAGAAGCTGGAGATAGAAATACAACCTATTTCTGTCGACAATGTAGAGATCGTCTCTCCAGGAACCATATCATAGAGATCACAACCAACGATGGGGGGCTCTGCACAGGAATTGATCAAATAAAAGTTGTTGTTGTTTCACATTTCCGCCAACTTTACAGCAAAGAGAACGATGACAGTGAAGAAGGAAATAAAGAACTCCTCAAGAACATTCTGGCTCTGGTCACTAAAGAAGACAACACAGCATTATTGAAGCCAACCAATGAAGAAGAAATCAGCAAAATCATCTGGTCCATGGACCCTGACAAAGCCCCAAGGCCAGATGGGTTTACCATTCATTTTTACAGGATATGCTGGAATATAATTAAACCAGATCTTATCAGAATGATAAAAGGATTCCTACAGAAAGCAAAATTGGGTGGCAGCACCAACTCAACTTTCCTTGCATTAATCCCGAAAGAAACAAATCCCATCTCCTTTGATAGGTTCAGGCCAATCTCTTTATGCAATGCCTCTTACAAGATAATTGCAAAACTCCTGGCAAATAGAATTAAGCCTTTGTTGGGAAAACTCATCTCAGACTTGCAAGGAGGCTTCGTCAAAGGGAGACACATCCTGGACAATGTAATTCAAGTTTAGGAAGCCATGCATTCCAGTAACCTCGGAAAAGAGAAAGGCATGTTGATCAAGCTGGACATGGCCAACGCCTTCGACAGAGTAAAGTTGTCCTTCCTATATCAAGTTCTCCTCTCCTTCGGATTTGAGCAAGAGTTTGTAAATTTGATTAAATCCTGCACCAACAGCCCTTGGATTGCCCCTTTGGTAAATGGAAGGCCAGCTGACTTTTTCAAAACCTCAAGGGATTTGAGGCAAGGATGCCCCCTCTCTCCTTTTCTATACATTTTAATGGCAGATACGCTCAGCAGAAAGATGGAGCAGGACAGGATAGTAGGAGCTACCCCAGGATTGAGAATAATGAAGGAACTAAAACCATTAAATCACGCCATGTTCGCGGATTATCCCCTTATGCTGGGAGGAGCTTCGAACAGAGTAGCCTCTGCATTTAAGGACACTCTTCAAGCATATTGCAAAGCTTCTGGAGCACTGAAAAGTGAAAGGAAAAGCGTTGTCTACAGTTGGAATACAGAAGAGGATGAAACACAAAAAATAGCACGCAGTCTAGGGTTCATTGGACATTCAAAATGGGATAAGATTAATTACCTCGAGCTGTCATTAACACTGGGCACAAACAAAGTCAAACTGTGGGAAGGAGTGATAACAAAAATCAAAGGCAAAATCGTTGCATGGGGAGGTCAATGGATAACTCACGGAGGCAAATTAATCCTGATAAAAATTGTTCTTTCATCATTGTCGATCTACCAAGCATCCTACCTCATGGCACCAAAATTGATTTCAGGGAAAATCAACAAACTTATGAGAGACTTTTTGTGGCATGGTGGGAAAGGGAATCAACACAAATTTCATCTAATAAAATGGGAGACAACAAAGTGAACCCTGAGAGAAGGTAGCCTTCAAATACAAGATCCAGATCTCATCAACACAGCATTGGGCTGTAAAATATTGTGGAAGCTTTATAGCGACCCCCATCATCCTGTTAGCAAAATGTTGAAGCACAAATATATACCGAATGCAAAACTCAGAAACTTGCAGAACACCAACAGTGGGAAGAGCACGTTGCTATGGAAACTCTGTTTCAAAGGAACTCGATTCTTCATGCTAAATCTGTATCGCATCCCAGGAAATGACAAGCGGGTAAATCTATGGACAGACCGGATAATGGGGCATCCTCCCTTAGCTTCAAACGCAAGCTTGGTCGGAATCCGCGAATTTCTAGAATACAGTGGACAAAAGAGCATTTATGACATATCCAAATGGGATGATAATGGCTTCTGGACAGAGTGGAATTTCGGCAATGTCCCAGATCACCTCCTCCAACAAACAACAATGCTTAAAGAAGAGTTAGGCGATGTAGCTCCGGTGCACAAGACATAAATCGATAAATGGGGCAGGGGACCTTCAGGATCATACTACTCAGCCAAAGGCTATGACTACTACAACCATAGAGAGACAGAACCCTCCCTGCAAGATTTTGGATGGAGGTATGGGATACAATGGCACTACCCAAAGTAAATTTCTTCTTCTGGACATTAATGCATAAAAAGATCCTGACTGACGAAAACTTAATGAAAAGGAATATCGTTGGTCCACACAGATGTTCATTATGTAAAGAAGCCACAGAAACCATGGATCACCTGTTTGTAGACTGTCTTTTTGCAAATAAAGTCTGGAATCTCATACTCCATGGTATCAAGGTTGTTGCCCCCTCTAAAACTACAGTAGTAGAACTATTCACTACATGGAAGGATCGTTACCCATCGCTCTCACGGAACTCCTTATGGGCCAGAGTCTGGATCACCATCCCCAAATTTGTGTGCTGGAAGCTTTGGCTTGCCAGAAACGAGCAAACATTCAACAATACAGCCTGGACCCCAAACATGGTAGCAACAAAAGCAAAAGGCCTTCTCCTAGAAACTTTGAATTCTCAAAACATCAAAGTTGATTCTTCGTTGCAGCAGGAGGAAAAGAATTGGCTCGGTACCTTTGTGTTTACCCAACGGATCCACGGCATTGAAAAACCCCATCTCAATCTTGAGTGGAGGCTAAGAGATAAGGATGAAATATTTCAAAGTTGGTGGAGGAAGCAAGGAATAACTAGAGCTTTCTTCGATGGTGCCTCCAAAGGAAACCCTGGGATAGCGGGAGCTGGAGGGATTATATACTCCACTGACGGGAGAATACAAGAAACTTTCAACTGAGGACTAGGACAGTGAACCAACAATCAAGCAGAAATCCCGAGTTTGATAAAAGTCTGCCAAATAGCCAAAGAAAGAGGACATCGGGAGATGCAAGCATTTGGTGATTCTGAAATCCTGATCAAAATGATACATTCGAAAAGTCAATTTAATGACGTGGGCCTAAACAAGAATCTAGAAAGGCTGGGATACACTCTACAAGAATTCATCTCCTTCAAATGCTATCATATTCTTAGAGAATCAAACAAAGAAGCAGACAAACTTGCCAACAAAGGTTGTCTCTTGGCCCAAGGAGACCCTAAATCCCGCATAATATTGACGAGCTGAGGAGCATACGATCTTTGGACTTTTCAACTAATCAGCTGAATGGAACTATTCCTCAAACAGTTGCAAATCTGACCCATTTGGAAACCTTGGCTTTGTGGGAGAACAACCTCACGGGG